>JADANM010005989.1:2830402-2842843 GCA_026213755.1 Eurema hecabe | reverse complement strand
GTAGGTGCATCCTTACTTATTTCACCTTCACAATACGTTACAATAGCAATTTTATGTCTGGGAATATAAGTGTAGTTAATATTTAAAGCCCTTACAATGAATGGGTCTATTTTACTTTCATTTTAAATCTCCCCGTCCAAGTTGAACTACTTAAGATTCTTCGAGAAGTACTTTTTCCATTTTCTCCAACAAGACGTCTTTCTTGCCTAAGACAAATAATTTTATACCAAAAGTAAACAATTATTCAGTTATAAAGTACAGTTAGTGCTCCTGCATCTTGATGACGTCATTCGAATTAAACTTGCAAAATCGACTAAATTTTTCTCTAAATATAATTGAGAAAATAGTACTTTTCTTTATAACACAATATATCTCAAAAGAAAAAGCTATTAATAGCTCAAAAAGGGAAAAAATGATGACAAGATTTTGGTTAAAATTATTATATAATATAAATATTAATCACGAGTGTTGCGTGGGTGCCACATGGCAGCGTCGATCCGTCACTTTGTTTGTCTCTACATGGTTGTAAGCATAATAAATGGGACTTTACAGGTTTACATACCCGCCTATTCTCAGCTTAACAAAATATTTTCTTCTTCGTTATTCCATATTTTACTGCCAATACTCGTCGTTCCATATTGTTATCTTTTTGTCAACTTTGCGTATATTGAACAGGGTCGTGTTTGTGAAATCTTGACTATGCGTATATTGATTATATTAGGAGAATAAGCTTGTAATATCTTACGGAAATGTCTTACGTATGATTTTGATAACCGTTTATACGGTTGACGTTTTGGGCTCAATATGTTGTTTTATTATAATATAAATAGATTATTTTATTCTATTTTCGTAAAATCACACAAAAGTATGCTATACATTTGTACACGTATGTATTATGTTTTGACTTATGTCAACCTAAATACTTTCTGATTGAGTCGGAGTCAGAACTCCGCTGTCGCTTCTGCAGTAACTGATTACAACTATTTTTCATGTCCAACGAAGACCAACCTCGAAACTCTTTAATAACTATTCAAATAACATATAGCAAAGGCAAATTCTTATCGCAAAGACGTTTGGCACATTCAACGCATAAATACAGAAAAGTATAAAACAAACGCGAAAATTGAACAACGTTTATACGCGATCGGCTTCCAAATTAAAAGTGGGCGTCTGGAATACGTTTTAATACGTGCTCACAAAGTTAAATCGCGGAGTATATCATAAAATACCATGTTACCCGTCGAACGATTTTATTAACATTGAAATGGCGAGTGAAATTGTTCAGCGTTGTATTTAATTAAGTCACTGGCCCTTTCAACCCTCTTTATGTGAGGCCCGAACTGTTTTATAATGTGTTATTATATCTCGCACGTAACTAAAGGGCTAAAGAATTTAATTAATGTTTCCCGTAAATTGCGTGGTTATTAGATTGTTTTTAATTGGAATTGAGGACATCGCTGTCGATCAAATTTATTTAGAAATTATGCGGATATTTTAACGTAAATGCTCTGAGGTCACGGGGAAATAAATGGTTATTTATTTAATGGTTTCAGATTACGTGGTTACTAAAAATCAAACGAAAATTTTATTTGAATATTTATATCAATTTAATCATTCGTTTTGAAATTCGCTTTTTCAGGAAACCAAGTTTTACAACTTTATCATTAAAGGAGTAACCCTTTTCTTCATTATTTTTATTATAATATAGATATGGGGCTGCGCTTAACATATAGTTAATTTTAATAAAATTTTGTATTTATATTAAGAGATGGCAGCACTTGCACAAAGTTACATTTCTTGCCCAAATTTAAGGATTATACACAAGACAAGACGTGTCCTATAGGTTTTAATTGGTTTGTGAAATCGCAAAACACTACTTATTCCTAAGAAAATTCTGAAAGACATACGAACGACGAAGAGGTAATGCATTTCTATTTCATTAATTTTCCTTTTGTTGTTAGACATAGACTACCTATATAAATAAAACGTTTTAATGTGTAATATGTAGCAAAATATTGACCTTTCATTAACGTAAGCGTCGTTACATTAGTGGCTATTATTTTATTGATTGAATTGAATTAAATTGAACCTGTATTCACTTAGACGGAGTAAGTGCATGCTTATCCATAATGGGTTTTGTGCTATTAAGGCTAAGTCCATATCGAAGCTATTAGCGTTTACTACAAGATAATATGCTAACTGGCTGTCTGCAAAGGGCTTCATTGCCTTTGGGCATTAAAAATAATACAGTTATGTCAGAGAGCTTTGCTGTGTACCTTTAACCATGTCTGCTACATTTTTTTCTGGTACACCTTTACGTCTTTACAGCTGGATTGATTTTAATGAATAATGGAGCTTGAGAAAAGATAGAGTACCCGTTTTAATTTGAAACTTTCTATTTTAAAAACTTAATAGGAATATACAACATAAATGCAAACCAACATAAACCCAAACAGCAATACAAGTACAAAATATACAAAAAGAACACGGGTGTAATCATGGGGCACAGCTAACATGTAATATTTAAGTAACCGATTAAAGTAGACGTGCCCTTGCCTGCTGTAGCACGAAAAGCCTCGACTTTTAGATTCAGCATATTATCTACAAACATCTATCATTAAATTATAAAAAACAAAAAATATCATGTATATGTGACACTAAACCAAAATTTAATAGCAAGATTGCTAAATTTGAGACTAAATGGCGTTGTTTATGTGTATTACTTACTTGACTAATGCTCCTGTAACCCAGCTGAGGCAGAGAGCGTCTACAGTCCGTCGTCATCCCGGTCTGTCCTGGGCAACTCGATGCATTTCACACCAGGTCTTGCCGATAGCCTTCGCTTCATCGATGACAGTACGCCGCCAGGTCTTTTGCATTTTCTTTTCATGTTAAGGTTTTGCAGGTCTTTTGTATTTTGCAGGTTTGCAAATTTCTTGGGGATTGTAATGTGGGCTTCTTCCTGGTAGTTGTCTTTTATTAATCTAAGAAAGTAAAGCTATGATATCGGATTAACAAGAATACGAAACTCGACAAGCGTCAAGTCAACAGTGCTTCGTTAAAACTTGCACTTAGCAGTATCCCAACTTTTGAGGCGAAAAAATTTAATAAAAAATAGAAAGTCACGATTTACTTTTATATAGCCGTCGCGAATGGGTTACAATCTTTAAAGGAGACAATTAACGGTTATTTTTAAAATCTGTTCCAAATTACATGACAATGCAATTTAGAATGAATATTTTAGGTTATAGTTTCATTTATTGTCTATTTATTGTCATGGCTTATCAATGAAAAAAATTTACTCACATATAAAACATAATATTGTTCTAATTAGTAAGTTAATAAGAAGAACCACTATGTAACGCGCCATGGCCCAAGCAGAATTAAAGAGAATATTATATTAAAAACTTACGCGACTATTTGTAACCTTTAAAGAAATTCCATTTGGTGTGTTAAAAAGTTTTGATTCATTGGCTCTGGCAATAGTCGCGTCTCCGAAGCGACTTGCCTAATGGTGCGATGTCACTTTCAAATTCCCCCATTTTGTTATTGTAACACATTTTTCAAGTAAATCCCGCTTGTTCTTGCGAAGTCTTGCGTAATCTGTTTGTTTTGCAGTTCCCTATAAAACTGGAAAGGTTTTCAGGTTACTATTCGTATAATTACGTTTTAGTTTACTTGTAATATGAGTAATAAGTTCAGTTTCTGCTGCCTACATAAGCCTTATATTAACCTGATGTAGATTAAAAAAGCCGCCATAATAAGCATACATCGAGTAATATAAGGCTGGTGTTATAGTTATAATATATACAGTATAGTTGGTATGGGTCTTCGATATTACAGACTTCTTATTGCAATACTTATTGAAATTACCAAGAGGGGAAATTTATTTAAAAATATTACATTGGTAATAAAATTGTGTGAGTAATTAAGTTCGAATAAATTATTAAATAATTAAAGGTTTCGTTACTTTACCGAAGGCATTTTTATACCTATATCCCGATATCGTTACAAATTCCCACAGGAATACGATATTCAGATATTGCGTGGGCGAACCTGCAGACAGAAGTAATTTATATGCGAAACACAAACAATTTAGAAAATATTTTCGAGCTGATCTACTTCTAAGAAAACCTGGAGTCAGAATTCATAAAATAATAGAAAACAACTAAGAAGCCTATATTAAGAAATACAAAACCTTACTCTTAACTACACCAATATTTTGTTTTATTTTTTCCATCTAAAATTTAATAGATAATTATGTGGAAATAATAAAGCTGACACAGCGTATCCAAAATCGCCACAGCAATTCTGTAATAGGACAACGAACCACGTGGTCAGCACTCGCATTTGGTCTAGAATATTCATACGTTCGAATAACATTAGGTTCTTTGGCAACATTGCCAACGTTAAAACATTTCTATAATGCCTTACTGAATATGAATGCTTCAGCGCACCATTGTTCGAACAGTTTTATTCTATTACACGACTAGAAGTTTTAAGAGGCTCTCTGGCTGGGGACAGCTATAAGCATTAAATCAAAACTTTACCGCTACGAGGTCGCTCTTCAACTATTTTGGCAGAATATATTTGGTGAATTGTATGGCCGGACTATTGGGAGAGGCACCAATGCAGGTAATTGTTCGCGATAGAGCGCTATTCAGCATTGATCATCCCCTGGGCGGCCGCATTCAAAGTTATATTTATATTGGAATCTATTCATTACGTGTCTCCATAATATACAGCTCAAATATAATGGTACAAACAAAAACAAAACAATATTATGATAATTTAAACATGATACTTAAACGAAATTTGATATAACGAAGCTTCAAATAACAATTATAACGCGGTCTAATTAACTGGCCCCCAATTTCGTTCTAATAACTCCTCATATTCCATTTTTCGTAAAGATATAACGACTATTCTGGCATAGACGGGCAGGGACTCTATTAATAAATGTCACAAGCATACAGAGCCCTTTCAATTAAGTCCCGAGGTTGTCCGATATCACTTCATATCATATGTCAATATTATTAGGCGTTGTCATATGAGTTTTTGCCGAAAAGAGTCTATGGAATGTGGTAACTTACTTATACGGCACTATTTGTCATCAAACAGTATTTAACTAGATAAGCAGAGTTCCCAGAAGATCGATATTGAATATCACGATACAATTTCCGCCAAAGGTCTTAAAATTGGAATAAAAAAGATGAAGCTATATCTGTCTGATATTGAGGTTTCACCGATCTGTCACCAACAAACAGTATCGTATACCGCCACTGTGATTGATGGACGGTATATTAAATATACCGCAGCAAAATTACGTTTCAAACATATCATTTTCTATTAAACAGGCAAGATTGATCGGCTCGTATTCATATAGGAAGCGGGCTTTTGATTCGCCAGCTATATTGAAAAGCGATTACACCGTATTTGTTTTACCACAGTCCCAGTCCCCGCGATTTGAATGATTGCTTTATTACAAAGATGTATTGTCGAAGAATTGGAGAAAGTTCGAAGCCCCTGTAGCGACGCCAACGAACGCCCGACTAATGATAAACTTGTGATTTGTAAGGTCGCGTCTTCCCACAGTGAAGTCAGAAAACAAAGAAATATTTCACTCGTGTAATGGATTGAAGTGCGCTTCAAACTTTTCACATTCAGCAAGTTTTCGAACAAATTTATCTCTAGAGGAGCGAGCGCAAATACATCAAACTTGAAGCAATTTCCGACACTTGTTTCGTGGGAACGTTTACAAGTCATTGAAATTAATCCGGTTTAATTGTGGTCTCTGGATCATCGTAGGCTCAATCCATTGCAAAGATGTTAGGGCTCGTAGTTGGTTCGTAAGTAATTCGGCATGTAAAGGATTCCGGTGCGATTTGATATCAGGATCACGTGCAAGAACAAGTGTGGGTTAGAGTAATAAAAGTTTGAAGACAATAAAGTTGAGTGAAGAAGTGAAGTTGGGTGATCCCGAAATGTCGCAGTCTCACGGTGTAATGGCAAAGTTTTGATTTACCACCTTTAAGTTTCACCCTGGATAGTTGCAACTTCGTTAAAGACTTCATGAAAGTTATCAGTTTGAAAGTTTTATCAAAAGAATTCGCACTTTACACAGTCGCTTCAGTAAATGCTACCTTCCAAAAGTAAAATCCGGTGTTATTTATAACGAGCGAGAACATCATATTTTACGCGCAACATTTCTTAAGTTAACTTCTCACAATTATCTAGATTCTGGATATTTATTTGTGAGAATTCACCTACTATTTCGGTATTTTGCCCTGCTAGCAGTAGCTAATCACTGTTAAGCAATTACATAATCATAATACATTATTATTTAAATTAATATAATGCTTACTAGCTATCAAATATTGCTGGGAATTATATTTACTTATTTTACAAAGAAAAGTTTTTGTTAGTAAGCTGTGACAGGAACTATATCTGTAGATTTAAAAAAAAACAATAGCATATTACATTATTTGAAAGTTGCCTTAAATTAAACCTACAAATTGTTTTCTCACTGGTATTAATATTTTAATTAGGTATATAAGTTAAAATACAATCTAGTTAACTTTTATTACAAACCTAAAAATGAATGACTTTCTCAAGAACTAAGTAGTAACTAAGAAAAAACATAATAATTTACAAATACCTGCAGACTCCTAGATTTGTAGTCCAAGTCATATTACTCCCGACCCACAAGCAAATTGCTCTACCGTTGAATTATTATGATCCACTATAAATTGACTTCTGAGTTTACATTCGATTTCCTCGCTGCTATCATTGGATAAAAGATATCCGGGGATTGGGGGAGGCCAGCTTAGAGTGGGCAGATCGTGGCTTATCGACCCGGCGAGTACAGAACGCGGTGAGAAATAACTGAGAATCGTAATGATACCTGCGTAGGTGGAGATCAAAGTTATGTAACTCAACTTCAGGTGCTTTTAAGCGCTTAGGCAGTTAAGGAATGTTATCTACTGATGCCAATAAAGGAACTAGAACGTCATTCTATGAATCAATTTCAGGTTAATATTAAGGCAATATCAAATAATTGTTAAAAATATATATAAGAGTATTTGAATATTACCATAAAATAGAAGTCAAACTTACTTACATATACAACGCCTTTATATTATTTTAATAGTTTAATCAGTTCAAAAGAACAACTATTCAACTTAAAACTTCGATTTCAAAAAAGGAATACGTTAATCGTTATGACTTTATTATTTTTTTAACACCACATTATAAAATTAAAAACCGGCCAGTATTTATTTTGTTTATCTCTAATCTTAAAACCTCTTCAAACAATTTGGCATCTTAACTGGCCAGTATAAAAAAGTCAATCGAAAAGTATTAGTGCCACATAAGGATGTTAGGTCTTCGAGTTCCAAGCCGGTCCTCATCAATCACGGATTGTTTTTAGGCTATCGTTCCCCGAGGTACTGCATGTGATGTCCCTCGCTAAAAAACTCCTGTTAAATTCCACTGCTACAGGGATTCGAATGCCTATTCTTGTTTTGTCCTTGTATTTTTTCGTTGGCAAGAAGAATGTCGATTTCAAATAAAGCAATTATACGTTTAATAATTTAGATTTTATAATTAATGGTGGCTATTATAATTGGCATTACGTTAATATTATAAGTTAAACTTAAGTGATACTGCACAGCACGGTTAGTAATATACAATTAAATTATCGAATGTACTATATTTATTAATTATTGGTTAAAATATAAACAGTAAATTAACGATTAAGATACACACAATAGAACATAAATATAAACCTTGAAGTTATATTTCATGCAAAAATAAGTTCGTAATAAACATACACAGATGTATAGCACATACATAAATTAGTTTTAATACAATTAATTTTAAATGTGGTCCTTACATATTATGAAAATTAAAAAACGTTATCTTCAATAAAATAGTCATTATATGTAAAAATTATTAGAATACATACTTATTGAAACAATACAACGTAAAATAAAATAACAATATACAATAAAATACGCTAACAATTCGGGTAGTACCTACTTACTACTTACTAGTAAACACTAAACAACGACGCGTCCCTACTCCCTATTCGTTCATCTTTTTCATCTCAACCCCAAACGGAACCCAAATGTCATCATCAACATTCACCCTTCAGCCATTCACCCGCAAGCATGCGCCGGGATATGTCATGCGAGGTCAAGTTAATATAACAAATATATTTTGCACACGACAGTCGACACAATAAGCGTTTCTCTAGCACTAAATTCTAAAATATACTTGACAATTTAAATTAACATGGCAACACGTTTATTTAAAAAAAAACTATTCGAAATTTGAACTTGAGTAATTTGCTTGTTTTTATAAAAAATATCTCTATATTCTTTTTGATCATTATAAAATATAAAATCTTACCTAATGAGGTGTTAAAATAATATTATAGCCATCTTAATATATTCCTATTATTTATTTTGCCGCCAGTTAAAACAGACGCATGCGCGATCTTAAAACGACCCGCAGTAAAATGACTGGTCACGTGACTCAACGCGGCATTCGCTCGTCGTTCTTCGGCAGTCGTCGGCGAATCCGCACATCGAGCGGGTGTGTCCGCGTTGCAACGTCAAATACAAATATAAATGTCAAATTAAACGATTTCGTTGTAAAAAAAGTGACATGTGGTTAGTTGTGACGTAAACAAATACAAAAGCATCACGTTCTCAACATCGGTAGTGGTTAAATCGTATTTAGAGAGCTATTACACCCGATTTCGTGTGGCAAAACTTAGAATATGGTCTCTATTCGTATAACGTGGTTCAAGTTGATGTTGTTCTAGATGAAACGTTGCGGCTGGCTAGGATAATACGGATTTTGTGTTGTGTTTATATTTCTTGTAGTATGGGATTTTGATTCAAAATGGACCGCGTTAGTGGAGTATGTAGGTTCGGTGGTGTAGTTTCGGCGGTTAAGACTAGAACCGGTCGTAGTAAGCGACGATCGACTATATCACCGCCAGTAGTAGAAGATTCGCCAGAACCACCTAGGAGAGGTCTCGGGGCGATCCTGGTGTTAGCATGCGTATTAGTTTATCATAATTGCCTTTACTGTGGGTTTGTTTTTGATGATATAAGTGCCATAAAAGAGAATAGAGACTTGAGACCACAAACACCAATATCCAACATATTCCTCAACGACTTCTGGGGAACACCTATTCACAAGGTAATGTATTTTGTAGTCAATTTCATACTTACACATAAAAATTTTACTTAACTTTATGTACACAGGTATAAAATCACAGACTAGAGAAACACCTACATTTATAAAAAAAAATGTATTTCGAGTTATTATTATTGAAGCATGATTTTCGCCTATTCGAAATTTCTACGTAGCGACAAGGTCGCTTTTTGTATTATTTGTAAATGTGAAGAAATAACAATTAAATAGAATTGCTATTATTATGATTTATTTTTCATTAAACACCTACAGAAACTATATACGAATAATTTTGCAATATAGATACCGTTCTATTTTTATTATCTCCCGTTTTCATCGTAATGCAAAAAGGATTTAAATTACATCTCTGACCTACAACTTTGTTGCCGTTTGTTAAAATATAAAATTATTTTCCTTAGATATTTCCCTTAAGGATCAGAAATTACGCTCGAGAAAGAAAATGCATTATATAAACCTAGATACTTCATTTTTTAACATAACACAAACTTATTTAATAAATATCTAATAGTACTTTACTTAAAATTATGTATAATTACATAATATTGCGTATTCAACATTCTAGGTATTTCGATCTTTTCAAAATCACGTTTTATTTAAAAAGGTTGGCGGATTGTTTCCATTTTTTGTATTGGGAGCTCATTTTATTAGTATTTGCACTTGAAATTTGCTCCCTATATAAAATTCTCCAGTAAGAGAATATAATGTATCTATAAATACCAGAAAATGAAGTAACCTCATAGTACTCAATATTTCCAGCTAACCCTTCTAATAAGAATCATAATCCGAGTACCAGTATTTGGTATTATGAATTCTCAGCCATTTGATGTTTTAGTAGAAAATAATGAAAGATAAGGAGGAGGTTTTATGTAGGTCTTTGAGAATATAATTATTCGTACGCTCTTTAAAAACAACGTGATTCAATAAGTAATAGTAATTGGATGTGTTGTTGACCTGAATGAAACGCAACAAAGGCAAAATCAAGATTGATTGCAGCGTATCAGTAAATCTATTCTATATCAACTAGTTGTATTGTACCTACAGATTACAGAACGCTAACTAAAATGAATGGATCGTTGTTAACACAGCCGTGTTTATTATAATGAGCTACGTTTATCCTTTTAAAGTTTAACCATTTTCAATAAGTATAATTACAACAATTACTCGTTACTTTTAACATTTTATATAAATTTCTTATTTCGTAAGCCTATGTGTTGTTTGATAACCTTCAGAGATGATATTTGCAGAACCATTTAATATGAGTAAAATGAATTTAGTACTCATCTTTATACTACGTTATAAAAAAAATTAAATACTTTTTACCGCCGAAACCTTTTCATTCAATATTAATCCGTTAATGTATGATGGAATATTTATATTGCATGGCACGAGTTCGTAAAACGTCGCATAAATTATTAAGATCCTGTAAATTCCCAGATTCCTCGGACTACGAAATCCTTCAACTTCCATCCGAGGCTATTCGAGAATGTGTGTCTTGGCGAAATACTGCTTAGATATGCGTTACATTTTATGTTAAAGTTTAAATGTATATATAGTGTTTCTTTATATGAAACTAGCGACCTGCCCAAGTATCTCTCGCAAATGTTATGATGTTAGCTCTATCATATCTTTTAACTTAGATCGAAAAGCACACGGTGTGCAAATTTAATTTAAAATCGGTTCAGTAGTTTAGGAGCTAATCGCGGACAAACAACGTGACACGTAATTTATACATTACTAGCTCACCCGTGCCCACTTCGTTGGGCATAATATTTCGGTTTTTGGTTTTTTATATAACAATAATGTGGCTTTCTATTGTTGAAAGAATTTTTAAAATCGGTTCAGCAGATCGCGAGATTACCACATACAATTTAAAAAACACACAAACTTTACTTCTTTATAATATTAGTATAGATAAAGATTGTTACTACTATAATATGAGTCTATGTATATCATAATTATGAGTACACTAGCCGCGTCCCACGGTTTTACTCACGTTTTGAGTATCTTTGGGCTATGTGTTAATAAAGGGTCTAATCTAACTATAACCTCAGCCAAAGTAGTTTTTACGTAAAAGAGCATCAAACATTCATTTCATTACACTCTTGAAAACTTACGCGCTTATAATTTTAATTATAGTACATTAACATAAGCCTTTGATCCTGTAGTGGCTCCATAGATTTCAAAGTGTTGAAGAGTTTAACACATCACAATGCCTACTTCAGCTCGGTTCTGGCACTACGGCAATTTTGTGTTTTGTGATCAAAAGTATAATCAAAATAATCGTTCCTTCTTTCATTTAAATATGTTCAGCCTCGAGCGTCAAATGAAGAGCGAGGGTGGGTAGGTGGAGTTCATAAATTACTTTGTCGTCTCTTGTTTGATGTGGTTTTATAATAGCAAAAAATAATTATTCCAAAAAATAAGACGAGATTTCAAGGGTTGTTTCATAGTAATTCTTGGAAAATTCCTCTTTGCTGTCTTTAACATTAGGGTAAGCAAATTGCGTTACTTCCCTGTAGGGTTTTGCCACAGAAATATATTTGTATTATATTTCCGAACGTGGGTTGTCATCATATGGAAAGATTGAGCTGTCTCTAAGCCTCTGAGTAACGAAATGTATCAAGTGCGTGACATTGACTGAGGTTATACGATTAGCATACTCTTATAAAGGGAGATTAAAATGCCTATTATCATATAACATAATTTATGGTAATGAAGGGCTTTACATGTCAGCTCAATTTAGTTTTTAATAAAAGAATAATTAAATAAAGTAATAAAATAACTAAAAAAAACATACGATCGAATTGAGAAACCTTCCTCCTTTTTTGAAGTCGGTTAAAAAAGACTTTAAATCTGTATTATTATTTCAAGGATTTGATTATTTTGCTACATAAATTTCGTTTTAATATTTATACATATTACGTTATAATTATAGTAAATATTATTTTTGATATATTCATTTTATTCGTATAACAATGTCATAGAATACCTTTTACATATAAGGTGCTATTAATATAAATTTTTCTCTGCTTAGTTTTTCCAGATACAATATATTTGATTTAATGATCTTTGTACTCGACAAACACTACTACATACTCGTGTAGTATTTAGAATTTTAATGTGTTTATAATTCATTATTTATTCTCATTGCCAGTTTATTGCTTCAAATCGATAATACTTATTAAATACGAACCATTTTAAGCCCTCTGTATC
>JADANM010005989.1:2791657-2828438 GCA_026213755.1 Eurema hecabe | reverse complement strand
CCACATCATCGGTAATAATTGATGGACTTTCCGAAGAGTTTACCCACAATTTGGTGCTCAACTCAACGTGTCGTCGATGTAATTATTGTCAACAACAAACTGCCCACCGCGTGCAACACGGCAATCATTTAACTTTTGTAAATATTTACTGGGGCATTTTAAATACTGTACTCTACCGCATATGTGGAGGTGCATTTAATATGTAAATGCAGCTAATCGCAATTTTGTTCAATTAACGCTTCGTGTATTGAAGATACCTAAGAATATTTATAAGGTAATCTGAGAGTGTTGTTTTATTATGTTGAATGATAAAACAATTGTAGCTTGTCATAAATATGTCTTAAAAACTAAGTTAGGAATTTAAATGTACAAAATAGCAAAACGAAAAATTTTATTTTTATATATTTACGAAAATAGCGCTAATATCCGTGTTATCTTACATCAAAAGTTTTTCCAACACAGAACAAACACATTAAAGGCTCTCTGAAGGCAAAGCTCGAAGGCGAGATAAAGTGGTATGCTGACGTTGATTTATGTCTCAGTTTGTTTGTCCCGGAGACGACTGCGAAGTCCCGGGACAACCCGGACACCCGGCAGATAACGTTTCTAATGCACACTGCAAATTAACGGGCAAAATTGCTGTTTACGGAAACATAGTTTGCGCGCGGGAAATTGTATGGATACGGATGGAGCTGTTACTTGTAGCTTTACGGCGTATAATTAATCTGGATTTCTGGATTTGCGTAAGCATGCACCTATTACGTCACAATTGTAAGTTTGCGCATTGCTTTGATAAAGCGCTTTATGTTAAGTCGCTCTTAAGTCTTACCTGGGAGTTTTGCATGAAATAGTCTTACCAGACTTGCTATTGAAGCAACAAATCCGATAAGTCTGATTTAATCTTAATATATTAAAAATAACGTGTCACGTTCTTTGTCCGCGATTGACTCTTTAACTACTGAACCGATTTGCAATATATGTAATTATAAGCTACTTAACAGCTTACATCTCAATTTATTACATGCATAATATTAAATATATCCGAGCGAAACCGGGCGGATCGCTAGTTAGAAATAACAACCAATATCCATAAAGATTATATTATCATAGCAATTGTACTAAACACACTTATTGCCAATGCACTTTTATTAAGTTAAGTATCTACAAACGTACTGAAATAATAAACAACCCACACACGACACTTTCCGCTCAATAATCAGTTAAAACCCGAACTATTATTCAAATACAAGCAAATAAGTAACAACAAAAAAGACCCATAATACTCGCTGATACTGACATTGGTATTAATTCTCAATGTTCAAACATGTTCAACTATTGTGCAATGTTCAATCATCGGACCGCAGTGTTTGTTCCTACTGGTTATTGTTTAAGCCGAGCACAGGTTTTATTGCAGTCAACTTTGTTTACTTTCCTGCGATTTATAGCGAGCGAGATAAATACGATATTGAAGAATACTTTTCACTCCATTCGCCCGATAGTGGCAATAGATGTAAATAAAATATCGTAAATGGCTTATTCTACTAAGACTACGCTGCACATAATTTTCTATTCCATAAAAATATTTTAGATTACTAAAAACTTAATAGTTAGTACGTAGATCGCTTCGACTTGAATAAATCTTCTCCCGTTCCCTTAAATATTTTAATCTGTAGCTCGCTAAGAAGATACAAAGACGCTCCGGCGTCTATAAAAGCAAATATTTTCCCCAATAGCGTTCATAGCGGCGCAATATTTATGTAACCGCCATAAGTTAAAACTGTAATACGTTCCGCCCAGTAAACGGGAGCCTGTATTTTCTGGAGATCATAAAATCGTCTGGTATAAGCCGTGTGCTATAACCGACAGGCTAAACGTTGCAGTGTTGGCACTTAATAGGAGGGAGCATGGCTGCGGCGCGCTGCCAAGATAGTTTCCGCGTCCCTACCTCGTGTCTACCGTCTTCGGGTTATTGTGACAAATTGCCTACTATGTGACGAACGATCGACTAATGTATACGATTAGTCAGAACCCTACTATGTGCTAATAAGTCCTGTAGAATCCATCAGATTGGTATTTATGTAAACCTCAAGTAACTACGCTCTGTTCAGTGTGTATCAGTAAATCTTATGCGTTATTAGATTGGTTAGGTAAAGAAGTATGTACATAATTATATTTCGTCCTTTATCCATATAAAGCATTCCAATGAAATCGATTGTGAAAATATCTACAATTTCAGTTTAATTCAATACATAATTCTGCTATACTAGAGCAACTATATCTCAATTAATAATGCTTTGACACTAAATACAGCTTAAATCCATTAAAAACAATTAGCGCGAACTAAATCTTACTGAATCCATGTTATCTCTTAATACTAAAAGCGGGTCATTAATTTTGAAGTTTGTGCCAATAACTACCTTATGCCTGAACGCACTGCTGATTTATAATGGCTTAGCTCCATCCATATTATATTATTAATTCCTTATAGTTTAGCACCATATATGTACTTTGTTAACAAATTGTAAGTTTGCTTCAAAGTTAAGCTTAGCTGTCAAGTTTTATAAATAAATAAAGTGACTTTCTATAGATAGAAGAATTTCCAAAATGAGTTTGTTGATTCAGAAATTATCTCCTAGATACTCTAATTCTTTATTTCGTATATTTTAAAAGATAAACGTGAGTTGATGTTTCCAACAAAATAATAATTTGAAACATTTTTGTTACAGGTATGTTCGTCACCTCATAAAATTATCATAGTATATTACATGGTAAGCATATAAAAAAGCCATTTCTATGTATGCTAGTTAATACATTTAAGTAAGATTCAAGAATATGTTCAAAGGCAGGTGTTAGTTCCGTCATTACAAGAAAGCTTCTACAAAGAAGCGTCTCTAGCAAAGTATACTAGGAACTGAAAATATTTACAAAAGCATTTTTGCTGCATCAGTCATTGTCAACAAAGTTAACACGGCGCCGAACGGAATCGGCCAAATGTGTTTATTGTGGTCCCCGAACGCCTTCACAAAACGTAAAATCGTATTCTACACTATGCACTCACTAAGCTCCAGTGGCTAACTTCTGGAATCTGATAGAAACTAGGAGAAACTCGCTTGCGTATTTTATTCAAGGGAATTTTCGCCAGAATAAAGTGCCGAACTTATATTTGTTTGAACAAAGTACAAGTTGGTAAGATATTCGCAAAACCGCGTGAAAACTGTTTTCATTACTCTTAATTTATTTCGCTTTATGTGAGTTCTCTGAAATTGGTTAAATAGTTTAAATTATAACAATTATATTAGATTTCGTATATCTAGATTTCATAGCCCAATTAAGTCGGTCTCATTATCTACAATGTAGAAATCTTCAATCAGTTATAACTTATATACCTGCAATTTAAATGAAAACTAAATTCTAAACTAGCAATTGTTTATGTAGTTGGGCGGGTTTTTTTATATAATATAAAACATAAAAATTAGATAAATCTAAAGTTAAATTAATTTCCAAACTAGTTGTATTAAAACAATCATAAATTCAACCTAAATTCAACTTATAACAATCTATAAAAATAGCTAACTTAAGATAATATCTCTAGTCTATTTACCATACTGTTCTAATGTAGCAAAAGTGCTATTAAGAAATCTTCAAGAGCTAAGCAACAATCTCAAACATTATATATACAGAATAGCGAGCGTCCTTTACCATACCTTCATAAAGCAGTTCCAGCGAAATAGCACGGACAATAGAGTTACGTCATTAAAAACGGTTTATCCCAAGGTAAGTTCCTCTGATAACGACTGCGTTTAATCCCTGAATAATGTAGACTTGTCTACATAGGAAACTCGCTAGCATGTATATGCACAAAGGAAATATGCTACGGCATTTCTGATAACCAATTATATCTTTGCTACATTTATACAAATTTCGTTAAGTATCGGAAATTCTTTGGACTATAGGTATACTTATTATCAATGTAAAATATAAATATTCGTTATGATAGAATTTCGAGAGAGCGTTTTTCTAGCTAGTTCAAGAATTAAAATGACTTTGTTTAAACTACAGCAAGATAGTGATGTCATTCATTAAAGGAGTAGAAGCCGAGGTGTCATATTTCCCTTTGAATCTACCGCCAGACCTTATATAGCCTTGGAAATGTCTATCTTCGAATGCATCTCGATTGTCATCAAAAGACTCACCTGCTCACTCGCCCAGAAACATAAGAAACACCGTAGCATAGTAACGATATACAATGTAGATTAGCGATCGTTACAAGTTTCGGATTACCATTACACAACGATTAGACTAAAGATCGCAATCTAAATCTTAGAGACCGCAAGGTTCAGCGTCGGTTTGTAATCCTAAAGATTGAGTGTTTGGCGACAAACTCTATTACTCGGGCCCAAAGCCTTATTGATAGCGCGAGATTTCAGCGGTTAGGAGCCAAGATACGTATAATCCGAGTCGTTAGTCCCCAAAACAAATTTAACGTAAGCCCTGAATATATAATGAACCTATTGAAATTATACCTCTAGCTCGCGGAATTTATTCGCTATATGTAATTGTACGCAATACTGGTACTATTCATTTGCAAATGTAACGAGAATTTGCTTAATTTTCAACTAGCGGCAACTTAAATATGAATTTGTTGTTTGAATTTAGATCTAGCTTTATGTTTTTGACTTGAATATTCTAACGGCTCGCTGCAGCTGGCATATATATACATTTTTTTAGTTACTTTTTACAAACAGTATTTCTAACAAAATGATACGTAAAATTCTTGCCGTTTCCTATGCTATTAAAGGCACATAATATTTTAATTTCGTCTTAGTAATAAAAAATAAATATGCCAACAGGAATTTATTTCCATTGACATTACCGGCAATGTTATGTCGTTTCGCTGAATTTAAAAGGCGATCTCAATTAAACGAGCGTAACATTTTGCGTGTAAGCGAAGTATTGGTGTCGTTACCATTTCTTTTGTTCATCCCCGCTTTCGTACGAAACCCGTAAAATCCAATCCGCAGTTCGCATTAATCAAACTCGACTGTAATCCGATAGAATATACGAATTTCCTTTTTTATCCTACGTGTTCCCTTTCACATGATTTAAGCTTTCAAAAGAGATACAAATAAAATGTTCTAGTCCATTTCACAAGTATTGATGTTAGAGTACACAGTACTACTGTAAAGACTTTGATATTAAGTTGGATATTAATGATTATCCAAAGCTAAGCGGTTCATGTTGATCTGTTTTACACAGCTAATACGGGAATAGAGTGGATTTAAATGGGGAATAATGAGTTTTAGTGCTAAACGCATGCAGAGCTTTGTCATTATGAAAATGTCGACCGTAATTATATTTTGATTTGTTTATGGGTTTTGTATAACCACGTTACATTAGGCCTATTGATTCGGTAATTTACGTACTGAAATGCTTATAAATATATTATGTAAGTATAAATTATATTTAATACTGCTCTGGTACTAAATATAGTTCTATATTTCTAGGCTAAGAGCAACATTACCTGCCCGTTTAAAGGTCTCGCGATTAACGATGTAACCTAGATTCAAACTGAACGAAGCTCACTCCGGGAACTCTATCAAACTGATTTTTTCTTACGTGGATTTCTTTACAAACAAAATATTTTAAGCTTGCTTTATCACATTTGAGTAAAGACTGAGATTAAAAAATATTATTTGTACTTACTCATAAAAAATTATGTAAAAATTAATTTGGTTTTATATATCTTAATAAGACCAGCTAACCATATGTATTATGAACTAAGAAAGTGTTTTTTGTCATTTATATCCTAACATATATTTTATAGGCCATCGGAGGTTTTTTCTATCCGACACTATTCTTTTCTCTCACACAGTCTTTTAGTCATTTTATAAAGAACGGCAACGCATACACGTAGGCTCGTAGCTATTAGCTTTGCCGCTGAGCGTAAGCGAAGTTGGTTGCTTACTATCCATTAGGGATATAACCAACATTACTAACGTAAACAGAAAAGTACAACACAATCGTCATATAATCATTCGTAGCTAAGCGCCTTACAATGGCCGGTAATGTAGGAAACCGCATCGTTTATTCACTGTATGCATATTGTCGCTCATTTCCCGCTATAATTACGCGATATCCTATTAATGAATAGTGAAATACAATGACACTATAATGAAGTTAAATTGGTTTAATTTTGTGAACATCAATTAGTATGAGGGTAGGTAAATTGTAATTTACGTCAAACGGGGATGGAATTGCGTGCGCATTAGATTAACGTTCAATAACTTCAGACACGCCTAAAACACTGCCTACTTAACTGCTTCGTTTTACTCATTCAGTAATATTAATTATTAAGGACAATTGTACTTAACATTCAGATAATATGTAATGAAAATGGCACGTTTTAGGTTTGATTACAATGATAGTTAGATAGTATTGTATCATTGACCATGTCCCTTAGTCATGAGTAAGTGAAGCTGAAGGCGATATTATTATGATCTTTATTTGCTTTGTTAGATATTCTATGTACATAATATATTTATATAAGGATTAACATAATGCAGATATAAATTAAATGCGTGGGAAGTCGACTACTAATGATTTAGTGACCTTCTAAAATTCGAAACCCTTATAATTAAAAGGAAAAGTTTCAAGTTAAAATAAGCTTTAAAGTGTAGTTCGAATATGCAAATAACAAAATCTACATGTTTTATTAATATCGTCGTGTCACTAGAAATAAAATAAACCATCTTTTTAAAATCTTTAAATGCTTAACTAATAGTTATAGTAATGTTATATAATTATATAAGAATTAATTAAGTGTTTTATGACAAGCAATCCTTCCATTTTAATAATCTTTTAATAATATAATTAAGTATACTCGAATTCGTAAAAATCATAATCTAGATAATGTATTAAAAAGGAAGGTATATAATAGATAATAATATAATATAATATACAATAACATTATAACGTCAAATAAAGAAAAATAAATCAAGTTTTGGATTCAACTAAAATATAATTTCAGTTTTAGGGGAACATTTGTTTTTCCATTAACTAATAAACAGCAAATACATATTTGCAATGCGTTGTATCATTTAATTATAGTATCCAACACGATGTACTGCAAAAGATTTGTATTAAATTGTACAAACATTTCACTAATATTATTTGGATGTTATTGTCTATTTATTAATGGCTAGTATAAACGTAAGTAGTTAATTTTTGATACTATGTTTTACAGTGATTATAAACTTGTCACTAATCTATCTACTTTGAGCGTAGATAATACGCTTATGTACACTTAATAAACTGGAGAGTTTGTTTGATCCCCAGTATCTCTAGAACGACTTGTCAGATTGAAAAAAAAGTCATCAATTATTGGAGTTAGAAATAATAAGTTTTCTTATGTTTATAGCTACGGGTACGCAGGTCAAACCACGGAGCGCGACTAGTCTATAAACGAGTGTCTCAAAGAAAAACGTAGTTACATAGTCAATGGTTTAATACTGTTTCCTATCAGGAATCTAAAAATAAGTTTCTATAGAATCGTTTTATACTTCCTACAGACCTTTTTACGAAGCTCGAAGGAATTAATAAGTGGATTTACGAGCCGTCTTGTGTCGATAATAAATTGTTAATATTACACTGAATTGCGCGGAAACTTTGTTTCTCAACGTCCTATTAAGAAAATATATGAAACTACACGAACCAACGATAAAACTAAACCCCATTTATTTATTAGCATTAATAAACGCGTTATTTAAAGAAAGCCAGTTTTGCGTATTCTGTCATTAATTTTACTGTAAAACAGTTACATAATCTTCTAACTACTAAATAATTTCTAGTTTACCTACCGTTTCGCCTGCATAAAATGTATTTCCGTTATTTCAATATTTTAGAAGTCTTCTCGTCCAATTAGAGATGAATTTGACTTGAATTTATCACAAATGATCAACCCCGAAGCATAAACTAGTAACACACTACAGTCTACACAATAACAAAAAAATAAACGAAATATATAAATTAAAATAATTAATCAATTACTATTTATTATCAATGCTAATTGATATAGATATAACTGTATTAATACTATTAATTTTATAAAAGATACTAGCTGTTGCTCGAGACTCCGTCCTCGTTTACTTTCATTTAAAAAATTATTCCCCTGGAAACTGGATAAAAAGTATCATAAAGAACCAGGGGAAGGACATACCTTCCCCTGGTTCTAAACTACATCCCCACCAATTTTCAGCCATATCAGTTGAGCCGTTATCGAGTTATAAATGGTGTTGGTGTAACTAACACGACTTTCTTTTATACTCGTATATATAGATAATACATAGCAAGAATACCAACTGAAAAAACTAAGTACGTACTATATAATTTTTCAAAAAGCCTGAACAAATGAAAACGGCAGGTCAAATATCGCAAAGTGAATCGGAGTGTTTTGTGACGACTCATTGTTCAGTCGATACGGGATTTACACTAATGGACACAACGATTAACACGGCTTTGAGTACCTTCCGTCTAATCACTGGGCCCCATTGAGCTTCGAACAACGTGACGGTAGCTACTACAATGATAACTAGATACATAGGTATGTTCGTACATAAACTGTATGAAAACTTGTCAATTATAGTTATTACTAGCTGTTGCTCGCGACTCCGTCCTTGTAGAGTTTCATATAAACTTTGACTTTCATAGCGAATACATCAATTATTATTATTATACTGATCAGTCATTATAATTATTGATATGGTGTATGATGAAAGAATAGTTTGCCATAATTAGATAGTAAAAAAGTCTCTTGCCTGTGCGGTTTTTTTTAAATGGAGGTATCGTAACATGTAGATATAATACTTGCATAATATACGCGTGAGAAGCCGGGCCTGGTCGCTAGTATACAATATAATTGTTTCTTCGCGTTAATTAAGGGAACATTTGTAATCTTAACTTCGTCTTATGTGGATATTCTTAGATTTAATTAACTGGAATAACAGTGCACCGTGTACATCAAACACTGTAAATGTAATTACACTTTATGTCGTACATATTGTATTACGGGAATTGCTTGTGTAAACTACGCAGAATAACCATTATGTAATTAACGTACTATGTGCATATAATGCATACATGTACTAAAATTATTAATGATTCTATTTTATGTGCAGTTACGTCATACTTGCTCAAATCGCCTTGAGATAGGTTCTGCTTAGTTGATGTAACTTTTGGTAGATTAGTCTCAACTCCGAACTAAAATTTTTTTTTTATTATACCTATGAAGTGGGGAGACGAGCTGGACGCACTCCTGATGGTAAGAGTAACACCAGCCCATAGCCAATGAACCTACCCGGAACTTTGCTATAAAGCTCGACTCCGGGCAGGGGTGCACTACACCGACGTTCCCCGCTTTGAGTCATCAGACTCATTAGCCCAGTAATTTCTCTGGCTACAGTGCCCTTCAGACCGGAGCACAGTGACATTTTCACGTCACTGTTCAGGCGGTAGAATATCTGACACTGTGGGGGTACCCACCCAGTCGGTCTCCTGCGAAAGAGACCTACCCCCGGTAAATTACTAAATAACCTCATTTTAATAGATATATTATGTTTGCATCTAATATGTTCGTATTTTTAATCAAAAATGCTTCATCAGTCCACACTGTACACATAAAGCCGGGACATTAAAAACTACGCAATCGAATTTCACGCAGTTTTGTTTATGTGTACATATGTGTAAGTTTATGTGTATAATTCACAGAAGCAGAAGTAGATACCGTTTGTTATTTTAACTATTTGCTGTGATTATGAACCATTTTATTATTGGTAATTTATTTAATATAATACTAAATAATAACACGTAATGGATCAATGCCTATCATTTTATAAATAAAGTACAATTAGTTAAGGGAAAAGTGTATAATCAATATTTTAAATATATTGTTTATTTTTGTACCTATGCTTTATACATATATTAAAGCTACAAAGGGGAAGAATAATCGGCTTACGTACGTATGCTTCTTGGAAGCGTTATAATTCGAGTTCTCCGTGAAACCTATAAAATATTATGCATTTCTATGTTTTTAGCCTTTAGACATATTATATTTATGATACATTTGAAATTTAAAACAATGGTTATTGTATAGTTGTAGCTTTTTAGAGAGGAGAAATGCTCCTACAATTCCTTTTGAATAAAATCCTTATAAATGTCAGACTTCTACCGACTAAAAAAATCCCACTGTGTTTGACGGTTCATTGAGACGTCATTACACCTTCGTAGACTCTTTAACTGTGATAGCTATTAATTATTACTGTCAAATTTCAATAAGGAATGAAAAAACTATTAGATAAATAACAGTCAATACTTTACGTAAAAGTATTAGATATTATATTTATTATATTGTGTATGATACAAGTATAGGAAGAGTACTCTTAAGAAGACAAGCCATTTCTTTTATGTTCCTAATACAGCTATTAGTGACATGCTTGACAAAGAAGCACTTTATGATGCCACACATTTTAAACGGTAACATAAAAGAAAATTCTGTTTGTTTTAACTTATATTGTATTTAACGTTAATAATAAGTTCATTAATATTGTAAAGCACTACCCCAAGCGAATTTACTCAACTACGCATAAAGCTATAGTTTTTTTTAAGATTTATGATTTACCTTAAACGTGTTTTATAAAGACTAACAATGTCTTAGATAACTCGTCCTTACATAACATTGTAAAGAAATATCTAAAGCATGTATTTCCGTCAAAGGTAGCATGCATCAGTATCAGACGTCACGTACAATACTTAAATATTCAGGGAATCGAAAGTCTGGAAGGCGTGCCAATTACTGTCACCCCTCGCGTTGACCTGGATCTACAAACTGAGCCAAACGTACCTAATCAGAGTACGAACGTAATCCTAACACTAGGCAATAGAAACAAATCCAACTATATAAGGCTTTGCTTATTCATTAGGTGTTTATTACTTCAAGAAATTGTGTGGTAAGTCGCTATGAAAAGATTAATCATAATAATTAGATATTTAGATAAAAAATGTGAACAAACATTATGTTTAGATTAGCAAATAGGAGACCTATAATAAAATAATTAATTTTACCTTAATTGAAAGGCTATCAATGCTGTATGAGTAAGGAAATAAAAGATAATACGGAGTTTGTACACCGTAAGATAAAACCAAAGAAACAATATCATGTATTTTAACTATGTATTAAACTGGTTGAATGAACTCTTCAATAGAATAATTATATAATATATATAAGAAGTATGAACTAAACTGAAATAAATTCTCGGAAATAGAATTTAGGATTTTGAATTATAAACATTAATTATATAGATGAATAGAACATCCGTTTAACATTTTTAAAATAGATCAACACAATTAACCACCCTTATTTGAGACCTATGTCTATATCAATTTCATTGAACCTTTTCCGAATATCTAAGGTAGGTATACCCTAAGGAAATACCTGAGACCTCTCGATTCAAAATCAATAAAACAATGTTACCTCTATATAATGTAAGTTTCGCATGTGATACCAAAATTGGTTCAAGTTTGTAGATAGATTCATGCATTGTATATTGTCAGGGGAATAGGAAATAATGGAGAAGTTGGGAGCTTCGGTTAATATTTAACACCTCAATTAATATTTTGAATAGGACGACTAACTTTGTAAAACTTGTGTTCAAGTTTGAGAGTAATACTAGTATATAGAAAATAACAACTACAAACATTCACGAAATTAGCCTAGACCATCCTTTAATAAAGCGGCAACACATTCGCGAGACCCTTACGATCAGCTGCCCTGTTTTCCTGCATTTCCATATAAAAAGGCAGTTATTATTTTTCTAATAAGCTGTAGGTACCTAGTTCCGTTAATGTTATAACATCGTCTATGACATCCTACCTCCCAACATAATTATTTATAAGCGCTCAAGATCAGCCAATTACCGAAAGTCAATCTAGATTAACCAGCACGATTTAGATTGAACGACGAGCTGTCCAATTTAACTTCCTAATTTAAAATTATTTTTCATCTCGGAACGAAGGTGGGGTAAATGAAATCACCATTAAAGGTTCGACGCTTTATCGGAAATAACCTCAACGGCGACTTTTAGGCCTTAAAATGACATGAATATTTATGAGAGGCACTTCTTTCGCTCCGCCGCTGAAACCTGACTTAGATGGTTGATGGACTTTTTTGCGAGATTACGATCAATTAATACCCTGTTTGCTGTTATATCTTTAGTGGCGATCGAAATCTAATTACGGCCAACGACAGTTTAAAAGCTTAGCCGCTGATTTATTTTCATATGTTAACGTATTCAGCGTTATTTTTAATTTAAAAGTAATATAAATTATGTCTTAATTATATGTTTAATCGGTGCAATTATCTATCTATTTTTTAACGTTTTGTTTTGAAGGTATGAAAAAAGTTAGGTTACAATACCTATTTTTTTGTGTAACACAGTTAATAGTCGTTAAAAACATGTTTGGTTTCAAGATTTTCTTCTGTGTAGACTTTTTTAAGTATTCATAAAACATTACATATTAATAATTAAAAACTAAAGCATTATTATTCAAAGCTTAAGTCAAGGGTATGTTAGTGTAATCCTAAACAAATCATGTACATGTGATTTTGAAGTTCCGAATGTTAAGTGAGCCTACATTTTATACACAGTGACGCATTTATTAGCTGAATAAGTAATGTCCCTTGGCATCAAGACGTTGAAAATAAAACGTTTCCGAGGCGATTGTCTTTTCCTAGAAATGGGTTAAGGAGGGTTGCTACTATTATCACATCTATTTCAATGACCATTTCGCCTGTCGTGCAGACAATTGATTATCTCTGAGCGAGGAAAGCGGTGGATGTTATAACTGTGACGTCACGGATGTGCGCTATTGAGCTTTTCTTTGCTTTATTTTGTATGGAATTGATAAGGCTATTTAGATTCATAGATTGACAATAAGACATTGTAGTTACCTTGATGTTAGTAACATTTCATAAATGGAATATTATAGTAATCGCTCCAGAAATTACGATCGTTTATATTACTATATATTTAAATGCGATTACATAAATTCCTGGTCCTATTTGTTATTCATTCGTCTAATATAAACTGTACAAATAGTTAATTCTAGATACCATTATATTCATAAGCGCACAAGTATCCTCATAATTAAAAATGAGGCGAGACTTTCAAGCCAATTTTGACAATTTTGGCAAAAAAGTTATTGTCGTATAACAATTGTAAACTCTTTGTATAGCAAATAATACATAAACCTATAGTAAAACTATACAAGTTTTTACCAGATCTACTTAATTTTGCGATATCGTAGGTACAGTTATCACATATTGCTCGTGAATAAAATATTCGAGGGGTTGACACGAAGTTGATTTCGTTATAATAATGCGAGTTGATCTCATGTTTGCGCGTGTAATCCAAAACAGTATTATAATTATCTCTAAGATTATGGAGCGTCTGAAGCGCTCTTCAACGGCTTTCCCATCGTGTTTGCTGTGCAAATGTTGTCTTTGTTGTCGGTATACGTATAGCACTTCGCGATTGTTTGACGAGTCTAATTCGGTAACGTGCTAATGACTTAATGTAAGATATCAAATACTGGGTCGAGGTAATTGAGAATTGGGTTGGTTATTGATTTTACTTATGAAAGCGGAGCGACTGGGAATAGATAGACCTGGCTTGTGCTTGTGTTTATTAGTTTTTTAAGAAATTTATATCTCTTTAAGGGGGGTATACTTAACTCGTCATTGAGAGCTTGGATCAATGTCATGCAAATTTTGAAAGAGTACCGATTTTAATATTCAGAAATATATATATGCATATTTTCAATACGCGTTTAAAAATGTATTTTCCTAAAAATATATCAGAAGTAGGTAGTAGTTAGTATGAAATACTTTTAAAAGAAAGCTCAATAATCTAAAAGATTTTCTTCATTTATGTGATATTTTCGCAATGCATTAAAATACCAGGTCATTTCTCGCTATGTATACTTAGTACATTGAATAAATTTAGCCATAAAATGGGACGCTCTCGATCGCGACGTGCATTTGTGGATCGATGGAAATCGAGTAATAAAAGAATTGGCGGAACGTTGAATTTTCCACTTCCTTTGAATAATGACATTGTTGACGTGAATTCTGTATTGTAAGATACTCGACGATGTGACCTGAATGGTATGGGGATGTTTTAAAATGCTATTCCGAGACAGATCCATCTTGAGCTCCATTACTTCAGTATTAAGTATATATATATGATATTTCATACACCAGCAAATCAACAGAAAAAAGTGTTCCGCACAGCAGCGGCAGCACACATAGGTAGGTACAAGCACAAGTCAAAACGATAGTAAAGAGTTAAATGATAAAACCAAAAAAAAGTAAGTTAGTTTTGTCAGTTGCGCGTGAAAGCACCGGCAACCAATCACCTAAAGGTGATTTTGTGTCTTCAAAATTTTGCGCTTATAACATATCTATTAAATATAATATCATTGGTATTTAACGTTATATCATCTTTAGTAGCAGTCTTAGGACACAATTTTCGCCGTCGTAAAGTAATCCAAAGTAACACGTTTAGGATCTTATGTTGTAACTAAATAAACTCCTTTAACGTAACTCTCATTACCCGACTGCCAAAGAGGGTAATGTTTTTCGAGTGTATGTAAGTATGTATGTCTGTTCCTTTGTGACCTCCTGTAGCCTAAACGGCTTGATGGATTTTGATGTATGAGGTATCGTTAGATTTGTCTTGATTACGGGAGTGTCATAGGATACATTTTATCCTAAAAGTCCCACGGGATAAAGACATAATTACTCTTTTTTTAGTGTGCAGTCGGGTATTTTGTTTTTTTAATAATAATTACTTGTTAGTGCTTAAGTGGTGAACGCTAATGAAACACGCCGCAAATAAAGCTCTCATAATTCCATAATACAGTCTGATAAAAAATGAAGATGAATTAGTGTCTGATTTCGAGGCGACGTAATTGTTTAAAACCATTTTCCCATTAAGGTCGTATTAAGAGTTGGCGTGTTACAAAAAGCTTTCGAGCACATTTGTTAAGATGTAAATTTATTCTGAAAACAAAGACCGCCGTCTACAGTCGATGGTTACACAAAAACTATTCGAGTTTAATGGCGAGGGAGTATGTTACATGTTTGGAACTCGAACTCGGCATAACTTTGCCGCGGCTACATCATAGCCTTTAATATTATAGTATATTTGTGTTCTTAACATTTGTATTCAGCTAGTGTTCTTATTGTTTTGAAGAATCGACTAATGTTATTTCTTTTACTTTAAGACGGAAATATTTTATGTCATCATTGGCAGTTATGCAGACAATATAAATTTGAAAGTTTGTGTGAATGTGTAGGTATGTTCGTTGGATAATTTATAAACTAGACTTACTCTTAGGATTCCTCATCCTGGAACCTCACCATGGAAAGAGAAACTGTAAGTAAGCTGTATTATTTTTTCATTGCGCATTACAAATGCCTTTTATGTAATATCCAACCCATAAACAAACCGAAACAAATATATACGAG
Source organism: Eurema hecabe (assembly GCA_026213755.1). NCBI lineage: Eukaryota > Metazoa > Arthropoda > Insecta > Lepidoptera > Pieridae > Terias > Terias hecabe. Next base: position 2,812,858 of record JADANM010005989.1, on the reverse strand, counting down.
CGACGCCACGAACAACGGCTATGAATGGCAATTACCTACCATCATTAAAAAAAATTGTATCCTATCAAATAAATTGAATTGCCTGCTACAAAGAGCCTTCTTTCAACGGCGTTAATATTTTACATTTCCATTACTTTAGTAACGTTAAAATGATTGGTATTACTTTCGAACTTTGATTAAAGTGAGATTGTAAAGTAAAACCATTCTGTTGTATCACGTTTAGCGAGACATGGTCTAACATTTAATCTAACGATTAGGCTTTTAGACGTTGCCGAGGCCTTCAAAAATCTCTCGAATTATTTATATAAATGTGCGCTAGACCTATTAACAAAAAGGATCCAGTTCTTTATATTATGTTACATTTTCTAAACGTACTGTGAAATTTGAATCTTTTAAAGTAAATTGTTCCAAAAATTCTCTTTAGTTTAGGTACCTCAGTAATTGCTCTCAGTTGTAACGGGCTGAAACAATTTTGATTCTATTTTACCGCATTTGATATAAATATGAGTGTGACTGGTAAATAATAATGGGTGAGACTCATAACCAATCTGATATTAAACCAAGCTGATGAAATATTTGCGGTTTTTGAAGGAATTTATTTATTTGATATTCTTGTTCAACTATAAACTGAGCTTCGTTTTGGATTGTGAATGAGGATAGCGAAATGTAATATGGATATTGGACTCGCATTTTTTTATTTATATACTGAGAATTCATTTATGTAAAACCAATGCATTATTTTTATATTTTTCGGTCATCAATTTAAGGAAATAAAATAGTTTCTTTATAGTATATGAATTTCACACTAGTTATGTTATTAGCAGATGAAAACGAATAAAAAATAGCGTTAGAGAAATAGCATTATTGGAGAGTGACGTCAAGCTATTACCGTGTACCCGTCTTTTAAATCTCATTAAAAATACCACAGATGTAAATATCAAATGACTTGTTACTCGTTAGCCACAATGCTTGAATATGATATGCACAATGAAACACGATAGCGCTTTAAGCCAGTACCTAAGCTTTACGTAGGTGCCTAGTACCCAGCCCTGGCGTGTTAGCGCATCCATCACCGTTTCCATTTGTGGCGTTTTGTCTTTTGTTTCTTGTGAGAACAACATCCTCTTTGTCTAAACCCAAGCCGTTTGTGGCTCATGCGAATATTTGCCTAGCCGAGGTTTCAGCTTTGACGTCCCTGCATAATAACCTAGCTGTACAACCTTTGGCGTCACGCCACGAATTCCCAGCCCATTTTAAATATTAATCCCGACCTTCCTTTTCACTTGCTCTTTTCCTTGCCTCGTTTTGTTTTAGAAAAACAGCGCGTCCGATACCTGAAGCAATGCTGTCAGCGTTGCTTTTTCTCGATATTTATGTTTACTCCGCAATGTTTATACTTCTCTGTTGGTTCTATCTGTTTATCGAATCGAATATGCCTTTTCCTTCCTATAAAGCACGTTTTATTAACATTTAAACTGTAAATATGCACATGGGGTTATAAAGTATTCGCAGATAATCTCAATAAATCGCTAGCGTTTATGTGAATGAAATAAATCATGGGTCGCTTGAACCTTTCACGAAGATGAAATTCCTCTCAATATCGCATCTCGTGGATAAGGGTATGGATACTATAAGTGTTGGTATTAAATATTGCTAACAAAGGAACCTTTTTCATGATTATGCGTCCTCATTACTTTGGTTAGATGCTTTCGCTTTTAATCATAACATATACCGAAGTATTTCATCATTTCGTTCAAACCTTATTTTGTGTTTTAAATTAAATATGTACTAATATAACATTGAAACATTTTGATAGAATGTCACGTTTTTTATTTCTGTTCGAATGGCGACTTATTTTAAATCTGCTTTGAATACCATCTACTTTTGTGATATGTACGAGCATAAGCCCGCATTATAACAATAATGTCTAGTTTAATTTTGTCGCCAACTTCTAGAGTAGTCCACAAATATTTTCTCTCCCTCATAAAGAAATATGGGGCCTTCCCAAATGATAACTTTATAAACAGCCGTTTCAAGTTTCCCTAAAAATAATCCGGCAGCAACAAGAAAGTGTTATAATCCGACCCATTTCTATCTCCGTTGTTTCTTTACTCCTTTATATTCATGGTGCGGTTTGAGCAAAACTTTTGTTATATTAAACTTTTCACTTACACCTTTCCAGGTGTTTAAGCGCTCCGTTATAAATGTGTTAAGATGCGGGAACCAATTTTAGAAATTCCTGTTTGAAATGCAAATTATAATAACCATAATGCTTAAGGTGCAAACTTGAAATTTCGTTGTACATACATAATTTTATATTTAAAGTACTTTTTAATCCTACCTTTCATGTAGACTCATTAGCATTGAAACGTTTTTTATATACTATTAATTTTGTATAACACTTTAATTGAATTTAAAAAAATAAACTCCACATATATATGACGACCTTTCTTTATAAACCATTGTAATCCAGACAACGATGAGAATAATGATACGATCACAAAATAAATGTTTAAATAAATATAAATTCATCCCGCAAATAACGTATTATTTTTGCTACCACAATCCATATTGAACAGAGTTCCACTATAGATTTCGCGTCATATATTACATCCCCACATTGCGTCAATCATCACGGCTTTTTTGTCAGCAATGATTGATGGATATTAAGCCAGTGTCTGCGACAATATTGACGTGCCATCGAATCCTTCATACTTAGCCGAATTTGAGACGCGAATCCGAGACTCCCTGTCACTGTCTTCGAGTGCCCTATTTTGAAGTGCGATCGATTTATTTCTATTTACGTATGTGTATGAGGCAGATAGCTTCGTCTGCTTCTTGCTACTGATTAAGACATATTGGCTGTAACACTTTTAGAATCAACTATAATTAAGACTAGACTATACAATATATCTAAGTGCTTTGTACGTTAGCGAGATATTTTCCTTAAATTAGTTAAAATGGAGTTAACATAATAATATAGGATCCAATTGAAAAAAAAAAAAAAACAAAATTGCTTCTTTAGGGTGATGTTAAAAATCACGTCATCAATCCACCTTAACTCTATCTATACCTATAGATAGAATTTAATACGCATAACCTAAATCCTTTAACATAGCTTTTATGAAATTCAATAAGAACGAGCTAATAATATAAGTTGATCGTAGGCCGTAGCACAGAACGTTATGTCGGCCGCGTCCCCTCCGCCGGCCTTTGTTTCACTTGATTGATGTCCTCGTGTTTCGTTTTCAGGATTTAACTCGTCGTCGACAAATTCTTGGGTGCCTTTTGTCGAAACTTTACTATTTGTTCACAAAATAAGACAAAAACTCAGTACGAAATTTATCACTGAGCCATCAAATTCTCCTTAAGGCTAGCGAGGAGTAGATAAATAAAATTCTTCTTTAACAATGGTGATTCGACACTGGGGTCGGTACGGAATAGGAGTGATACAATTTTCGACGCAATGTATTTATCGTTCTTTAATAAACAAACGAAATAAAGTGCTATTCTGTGTTTGAATTGTTTGAAAAGTTTTTTAGGTGTTACAGGGTATTGGCGATTCGGAATTGAACGTTTTGCATGAAAATACACCTGGTTGAAATGAAGCGTTATATTGGTGAAGTATTTATTATTCATTTTTTGAAATAGAGTTGAGTTGTATTGCCTGTTCTGTTCTGGCTTTATTTCACAGTATTAATAATTATAATTTCTATCTAATCTACTACTATCACGTTAGACAAATTTGAGTAACCAAATCACATAGTCCCCTTTACTAAACAAATCCGAAATTAAAGCAATTAACGCTTAAATCTTGTTACAAACAATACGGCATCTTATAGTTCAGTTAGATAAGTTCATTATTCCCTGACGTATGAGATGCGAGAGGAGTTAATTAGTTCGGAAGACACACGGATAAATACATACAGTTTACATAACTTGACACAATGATAAATGAAGTTACACATGTCAGAGTAAACAGACTGTATGGCGGAGGCCAACGTAAATAGTTAGTAATGTATGTTAATGTTGCCAGTTCCTGCTGTTCATGGAAAATGTTATGGATGGAGCATGTATAGAAGAATATTTATTGTTTTGAATTGAAAAAACAAAAGTATATAATAGTAGTAACTACCTACCTACAAATGTGTAATAGCCAAGAATTTGAACATTGAGTAAGCAAATAGCAACCATATTTGCTTAACGATTTACTTAATATAGAAAGGCGTTACCTATTTTTCTAACTGTAACTGTAAGAGATGGTATTCATTGAAACTGTAACGGCGTTGTTATTATTAATTTTAAGAAATACGTAAGAAAAGGAATACAATCAACGAATTTAAACAAGATAAAGTAAAAAAACTAAAACCCAACTACGACAAAAAACGACGCTGAAAAAGTATAAAAGTACCCCATGAATACAGGTAAAGTCACAAGCAAATGCTAGTAATATATATATATATATTCGAAATGTACAAGTGAAGCGCTTTAAAATGATACCAAACACGGCATATCTAGCTTAACTTTATTTTTTTACTCTGTATATTTTGTCCGCTAGAGGGCGCCACATTGAATTTGGTGAAAATCTATATAGCCTATAACCAGCGGACAATTAAGACGCTTCTAATGATATGTCATTTGTCGAATTCTGATTAGTGGTTTAGAAGTTACGAGGGAACAGATGAACATACATACATACATACATACATACATAGCCTGTCAAAATCATAACCCTCCTTTGGCTTTGCCGTAGTCGGGTAAAAAATGTTACATAACTGCCACAAATTAATAATGTTTAACTATCAACGTACAAATGAAAATTGATCTCTCGTCCGAAGCTAACGTACATGTTAGGTACGTGCCAACATATACAAAACATTGTCTGCCCGTCTTGGCAAGCAACCGGCTGTCTATGCCGGAAAAGTTTTTCTATCAACGACACGAAAAATTTATAGCGACAATTTTGCTGGAGCGTGCATTCACAGACTATTTTGATCATGCAAATTATATTTACATAATCATTGTTTGGGCGCCTCTATTCAGTTTCGCGGTGGTGGTTAGTCCTGCGGTCGATGACCTCGCATTTTAATGACAACGAATATTTGAATGCGAGATTACGAGATCGTTACAATAATTACGGTATCGTTATTGCGGTTCTTGCTCGACAAATATTTCACCTGATTGAATACTTCTCCATTTATTACGTGGTTAGTTTTGATTTATCATAAATAAACATTTTGACCTCAATACTACAACGAATGTTGACAGAAACGTTTAAAGAAAATACGAAGAGCGCTGCAGTTAACTTGAAATAAAAATGATATTTTTGTGCAGTGCAAGGAAACTGTGCACTTACTGGCGTAATTAGATTACAGGGGTCCTGCAGTATCCTCTAGACGACAATAAGGTGCTCTCTCATTAAACTTTGCTAACAGAAGCTGCCAACAAGAACGCGCCCGGGGTCCTTTTTCTAAACATTTTAATTTAATTCTACTCCGGGCGCTAGTTCTGCCGCTTCGAACTGTGCATTTCCTATGAATTAAACTTTTGTACATTGTAGCGTTAAATACTATCTTGTTTGCTTTTCTTTTACACTGTTTTTACGCATTCATTGAGATTTGTGTCCTTCTTTGTAACTTGCTTGAAAAAATAATAAGTTTTACTTATACAAACGTGAACCTATTTGCATCAAATTATATTTTGCATATTCCTCTTAAGTATATTATAGCCACTATTCCTTCAAATTGTAGGTAATTATATATCAAAATTCAAATGTAACATTAAATTTAAGCCGGCGCCAGGGTGACCCTTAGTATTCCCAATGCTGCGTCTTCTCCACATGATAACCTTATAAATAAGGGTCTATTTAAACGCAAGGCGTTATGATTCGATCCCTATATGGTCGCATGAACCCCGCACCCGGACACTAATTCATGCGAACCCACCCTAAAATATACGAATGGATGGTTTCTATTAGATTTTATATAGCAATCATCGTCACCATTAGGCTCCTTAGAGCCGTACCTTCATTAAGAGCTAGGGCTGTTTTCATGCCCTTAATTTATTATTCTTATGGGCAGACATTACCGAGAGAAACGCTTACTTGTTAACGTAATTGAACGTTTCCATATGACTATAAGCTCTCCTTTGTTTGTTACGTTTCGTTACAGCGCTGATTCCATTACGAGTTAACTAATTGATTGATTGTTTTGTTTTTCGTATCGACGAATACACGGCTCAGTAATGGAAACGCGAGAACATGTGTTTTACACGCTCGATGGTATGCCAATTTATTCAACTAAAACACTTGATGATCAAACTCCTGTTATTACGTAATTTAAAAGCTCCGATAAAGCCGTTGCCTTATCGAAAGACTTTCAAAGAAAATCCCTCACTTAACTTAATTGGGAATAATAAGTCAAAGGAGAAATCTACGGGCCCGAAAGGTCCTCAAATTATGTTCATATATTGAAAATTCTAATAAAATCCATCCATAAATTCAAAAGTGGGATATTTTAAAGCAAAAGCCGAGCTTATTTCTGATTCACTTAGCCCGAGCGCCTTATGACGGTATAACCTAAAAATTCGCTGAAACGCAACGGTATTCCTGGCACTCTAACTTAGGCCCGAATAAACGACGACGTTACGTTATTCAATGTAAATGGGCAGAGCACGTCAAGGGAAACCATTTATTTAGGAGCAAAAGTGTGGAACATTCCGGCCAGCCCCGACATTAATTGTGTAACCGCTTATTATGTAAGTTGCCGACTATTGATCCGACCGAACGAATTTCGGAAAAACTTTGTCGCAAGTTTTTAATGTTCTACAATTATAGTACGAGTTGTGTTTAAGTTCTGACTCGAGGTAAAGTTTTATTTGAATAAAACAGTTTTCTAGACTTAGTAAAAACTTTATTAATTATCATATAAATTTTGTTTAATTCGGAGTCGGTGAAAAAGTTTTAATGAGAAATTTAAATCGAACAAAAATTCTATTGCAAATTTATCTTACCGAAATTTAAAAATATATATATATATATATTGAAAAAGGTATTAAATGCATAGAACTCGGTAAATCGGAAGTTCTAGTCTCTTAGCTACATAAAAACTGTTCATTAAAATTCTTAAAAGCATTTTCAAATAACCCGATGCTATGTGGTTTCAAGGAGGAAATTACTTAAATCTGAACGGGAAGTCTATGAGCATCGTAGCTTCATCAATATTTTTTATCTTGTTCCTTCATTTCCTAGCAGATTATATATAATATAAAATAATAACGTTGCCAATATTGAAGCAATAAGTTCCGTCTACATTACGCGTGCTGTAGATGTTCATTTTAAATTTAAAGTGAATTAATTAACAATGACAAAACCTACAAATTCTATGCACTAAGTACATATCATACCAACCTCATGAATCTCGTTACAAACTACTTCCCTTTCATTTAACTTGAAGATATAAAAACGTCGAGATGCGACTTCGCAAATTAACCGTAACTTTTGTGCCCCGTAATATCACGACCAAAACGTTCCACTGCAAAGTTTCGGATCCGCGAACGGTTCACGAATAACGCTGTAATTTGATCGATGGCCATTGCTCGTGACTAAAGTATTTAATCCTTATGATGTTTTGCTATGAGCGAAATTATCGATCTCATCGAGTTTTGCAAGGGCGCAATTAATTACGTATCACTTTGCTTGCTTGTGATATTAAAATTACATAGAACTATTCATCGCCAGTCAATTCTACATGTACCCTCGCACCAAAAGAGTATTAAAAATATGTAAACAGAAAACTGACTGTAAAATACCTAAGATTATATCAATTGTTAGATACTGTCAATACTAAATACTAAAACGACAAAAATAACTAACCTTAGTCTTAACTTTAATATAACGTAGCAGAAATAAAATAAAACGTCTAAACATTAGGCGTTGAACCAAGTGAATATCTAAATAAAAGAGCAATAAACCCAATATAATTTTACTAAAATTCTAAAGCGCTTGTCCGAAACTAGATATGTCCTCTGGGTCCAGGCCAGAGTGTGATCTACCCGTATTTACAAGAATTATATTTTGTATTCAGCGTAACGGACTCCCCGTTGAGAATATTCTGGCTTACCTTCAAACAATATTATCAGTTGATGGACGAATAAAGTTGTTTCTTAATATTACAGGATAGGTTCAATTAGCTGTAGTGATATCAAAGACATAGATTAAATTTATATAATAGAACTTGTACGATTAAGTAACCGTACAGCAAAACGTTAGTGTCAGCAAGTCGCTCTGTATATAATTGAGGTTAATCAAAATATATAATTTATAAAGGCTTTCTCTAAGTCCATTTAAAGTCTCTTTATTATTGTCACCAAATGTCACGGCGTAGATAACTTAATGACCGCTCAATAATCTTCAAATTATTCAGGGCCGAAACATAAAGACTATTCATAGCGAGAGAAGACTAATGTTAAGGTCTAGTAGCCACATTCTGCCAGTTATGTTTTAGTCCCATGTAATAATTTTCCTCTATCCGCCCATAAATCCGGACGCAAAGCGCTTCTATTTAGAAATTTCAAATAGAAATGCCCATTGTAACAATATATTAGCGAATGAATTAATTCAGTATTTGCATCAAAACTTGAAACATATTCCAAGTGTAAGTATAACTTTAAAATCATGTACGACCTTAAATATTGCCGGTTCTTCTCGGTAGCAATAGCCTTCCGAACTGGTGGTAAATGATTTTTTTTTACCATAACGTTTCAAGTGTTACTATATGTTGCCTAGTTGAATAAATATATAGATGACTTTGATCAAATGAAGATCACTTAACCTTGCAACATAGCGTCATAGGTACAAGTCTATTTATACAAATTGCCTAAAGTCATGAATATATTAATAAAAGCGCCCACTCGATCAGGCTGGCTTGCCTTATCGGTATAAATAAATGGGTGGGTCTATAAAACAGAAGTTAGACACTAACATGCATAAAGCGTGCAGACGAATAAACTAACCGGTTGCATTTTATTTTTATCGCACCGACTATGGTACGAGAAATCCGGTCTCGTGGAGCACGTGAGGTACTTTGATATTTTATTTCTAGATTTTTCGTACAATTACATTGTACGATGCGGAGGATCATCCATTCGAATGAGTCTACGTAGACTCATACGATGGATTTAGTTGGTTATTCTTTCCGATAACGATGTTTATTTGAATAAGGTCTAGAGTAATTGGAAGACATTTTAATGTGTCGTGTAGGAGTTATCTGCCTTGTTATTTGTTCTTTATACCTCAGGAAGGTATAAAGATATAGATGTCAATTAATAATTAATTCGTCCATATATAGAATCATAGTAAGAAGATACTTGCAATATGAAGACCTTCCTTTCCTACAGTTCCTTTAATACAGATTATGAGAAAATGTATTTGCTTTAAAATCAGTGACAATTAAAAAACGATTCCTTAATACAATGTCTTAAATTAAAACCCCTTATTTTCGAAGCTTAAATATTCTTAACAACAAATTAACCTCAATACACTTTGAAAGCAACTGCAGCTAAAAGCTGTGTCCGACCTAATTCCATTTTTAAAAAGCTAATGTCTTTAGATATCTTGATCGAGTCGATCGCCTTTCATGAAGCTTAAAATTTTCAGTATGCGCGTACTATCTCTACTGTTTTCCTTGTATAGGGCGATTTATTTCTAGTACCTAAGACTGTTGCCTCAGCTCTTACTATGCTTAAACTTACTTCCTTATGTTACATTTAAAAGCTTTGCTTTTGGAGTTTCAGTTGGTAATATGGAGACATTAGCTACTGTGACACCATTTGTTACTTAATAAAGCTTTTAAATAACTTGTAAGTAAAAGAACTGCGAGAAGGCACTTTTCCTTCATACTTTCATCCTCTTTATTTTATATTTTTTTATTATAATTATTTCCTAGCCTTCTTTCGTTCGTGTATCATCTATTATCGCAAATATCAATAAAGAGCGAATCGCTCATAATTAGGTAACTCTACTATTATGTCATTGGGTCAAAAAAATTAAAAGTATAACAGAAGAAATAAACTGAAGACGGCAAAATGAAGGCAAGCCCTAAGTTAGTCATGGTTAATGGACAGGCGGTGCCTTTGTTTGCACTCCACGGCGCCAGTTTGCTAAACAACCCCAGATTGTCACTTGTAATTATCCACCGAACTTAACTTCTGCTTCCTATAGGGCGATGTTTCCTTCAGCGATAGTTAAGACTGAAACAGGCGAGACTAAGAAGAATGAGGATGAAAAAAGCTAGCCAGATGATTAAAAGCGATCATAGCCATGAACAATCATGGATCTTAACAGCTCCGCAGTGAGTTTCCGACTAATGTTTACCCACCACGGCGCTTTTTTGACATCCAAACCAGACTGCTAGTTTGGCACTTGTCTTTTGAACTCCTTTATTTATCTTTTGAACTCCATACCTTGGATTGTTTTAAAATTTATACACAATTTAGCAAACTAAAGCTGTAAGGTCGTAGTCAATGCTATGCCCTAAGTTTTGATTATAAGATTGTTTTTATTGGTGTTTGAACACCAAGGCGATTTTTTTTAAGTGACGTCACATTGTCACTCCTTATTGTCTATTGAGGCCCTAGCTTTTGTTTCTTAAGTTTTGCATACAATAGTGTAAACTAAAGCTGAGAGGTCATAGTAAATGCCATGCCCTAAGTTTGACACTGCTAATTGACCAGAGCTGTTGGTGTTTGCTCGGCGCGGCGCCTGTTTGCTAACCAACGTCTGATTGTCACTCGTAATTATCTATAGGACCCTTAACTTGGCAATCCTAAATGCAGAATTGATGGCAACTTGGTAATTTAATCATATTACAATCGAAGACAGGGTTATAAGTTCAATCTGTTCTAAACTTTATTAATTATTTTAGATCATCTTAAATTATTCTGCTATGGAACCTTTATCATGTACGCTTCGCTCCTTGTTTTTGTCTACAATTAAGTATAAAACAATGACACTTTTAAAATAGAGTATACCTTAATAGAATTATAAATTAAATTGTTCAAGATAAGAAATATATACTTTGAAAAAAGTATGTATTCAAAATCAGCGGCAATACTGGTATATTGTTCTGTTTCAAATCTGAACTTTAAGCATTACTAAATTTAACTACGTTAAGGCATAAACTAAAGGCATAATCAGCATATACACATCGCTTTCATTTACCAAACAGTAAACACGTAATCAAATTTACCACACCTTAAAGACGTCATTAAATTACCTATCTTTGAACAAGAAAGACCTTAAAAACTGGATTGCTTCCAGCTATAGAACAAAGCCCAAATTGAAATACACGCTGAATAAAAGTTTGAACGAACATGCATTTATTATGCAGCGCGGTGGCACTTAAGGGTGGGTATGCGATGGTCAAACCACAAAAGCGTCAACGCCACCGACACTTGAACCTGTCTGATAACATCCAACGAAAAAGGGGACTTGGCACGCTATTGTTTTGCATTTCTCTACCGTTTCTATTGTTCGTGATACTTATTTAGTTATAAGGGAATATCACCATTGAAGCTATCGTTGTTAACAAAAAGCAGACAATGAGTTTTGTAGTTAGTTTTAAGCGAACAAATAATATTATTAGATGTAATCTGTTTTGGAGTATGTGTTGAAAATAGCCGCGGACCAGGGATTTGTCCGCATATCTACGGGTATGACAAGAAACTACTAGTTCTAAAGATTATCGCAGTGTAAGAAATTCTTCAGTTTTATTATATGAGTAGGTATACATATTAAGAAAAAAAGCAAAATGTTACTAACTAACGTTTTCTAATTAGACGCTAAATATTTACATCTAACATTTTTAGGAAACAAATGCTAGTCTTCCGAGCATTGAGATGGCGAGCCAACTACTGCACTAGTTTATATAACGCTGTATCAAGCAGTAATGTAGCTTGCATTTAATTAAAAGCAATACATTGGACGTAAAAGGCGTTAATTTTAGGTGTAGTAAACGACCTGGTGCCAACTTCGTTTGCAGAAGTTAGTCGGACGTCGCCTCTGGCCTTTGTTGCTGTTGAGCTAATACTTTGCTCAACACAACATAACTTTGTCAACCGAGTTTGATACCTGCAACTTTGAGTTTCATACATACATAGGTACTACCGTACTATAGAAGTCAACATTGTACGCTGAAACATTCGTCATTTTAGACTTCGTAGTTTTTATGTAAGACACGTACTTACCTGTCTATATTTTACTCCGTTTTGTAGCTTAAATTACTAGCACTTTTAAGGACATTCAGTAGTATTTACGTAAAGGAGGAAGAACAAGAAGAATAAATTGGGATATTTTAATATTGGAAATTATTAATTACATACATATAAAATAGTATTAAATTTAGTTATGAATCTGTAAGTCAATTTATCACAGTGATTAGATAGAAAATAAATCTATTATTGGCAAAATTGTCGCACACAAAACATCAAACAATTTGCTTATCAAAATCGTATTATATTAAAATCCTATATCCCAAACAAACGTAACTGACGAATGGATTTTGTTACAATTCGCATAGATCATGTCTAAAACCCCCGAGTCCAACGAAACTAATTTAACATGACGCGGCATCGGATATAAACGATTTATTGCAACAGAATTCACAGTACACTACAATTTATGCTTTTTATCCAATGCTGGCTTCGAGTGACTTCATAAAAGTGTGTAATTTAAACCCATCCATCTATTAAAAACTTTTTTTTTACTCTAATTAATCTACCATCTACCATTGTTTCAACATAGCTTGTTATAATAGTATAGCATAATAATAGTCATAGTATACTATAGTCGAAATAAAAACTCAAACGAACTAAACAGTAAAGCACAGTTATATCTATTCTAATATTTCATGAACCTTTTAATTATTGTTGTTTTGTGAAGCTAACATTTTACGGCACAATTTCAAGTAAAACAAACAAAAGTTGCGCAGAACGGTAACATTGCTTTAATTCAAAAGTCACAAATAGACAATCTAAAATCTAGCCCATAAAACGGGTCGTGCTCCCGACAGACTTTTATTAATTAAAAAACGAATATAAAAATGTTATAGTAAAATCGAATCCACTTCGACTGGCTATTGGAATAGTAAATTTTTAGCAATCTTAGTTTTACAACTTTTTCGTTTTACAATTCTCGGCTTTACATTTTAAAAGCCTATGTTCGTTGTAGAGTTTAATCTCGTGATTGCAATTCAGTTTCAATATATGTTTTTTTATTGTGATAAAATAACAAATATGATATCAGATTATCAAAAGATTATCAGATATCATGAACAATTACTCCAATCGGTACTAAATCGAAACAAATGTATTCACGTTACAATTGTACATATGAAAAATCAACTACATGTCAGCTAAAAATGGAAAAACGCATTGATGACCTAACCTAGTTTCGATTTAGACGGGCATAACATTTAGGTGGCAAAAACGTAGATATTTTATGTCACTAAAAACGAAAATTCGATAAAAACATTCGGCATACGTTCTACTAAAATTCAATAAATTTAAAAGTCGATTCAACGTCCACATTGAAAACGTAAAAGAGCGCGGACGTTGACATCTCATCGCGTTTCGATTCATCCTTGAGTGCAATAAAATATTGCGACACCAATCCGAAACATTTGTAAAAAGCTTAGCTCAATTCGCTTACAATTTCTTTGAGTTCAAATCTTCGCGTATTCATTATTTACGCTACGCGCTAACCATTACTCAGAGGATTCATCATTTGTAATGGCTTTTTATAAATTACCAGACAAACTAAACTTGTCGCATGTTTAAGTATATTCTCATTTAATTTGCGAAAAGGCCAAAGGGTAGATTGAGTCTAAATGTTTTCCACGTCCCTACCTATTTACAAGTTGCTATTTACAGAGGGTTTAAACGAGATTCTCTGCAATTCGGATTCAATTTACCGTCAAAATGGACGTTAGGCCTCATTTGGTGTCGTATCGCCGCGGCGAAGGAACTTACTAAGCAGCCGGTTAAAAATGAAACACACAAATCATATCTTTTAACTTCTATATTTAAATAGTACGTTGTATGTTAAAACAGCTCACCAATATGACAAGAAGATATTATATCACAAAAATATGTGGATATGATATAGTCATACGTTGCGTGTTATTTCGCTATTTTCCGTTTAGCCATAAGTTATGTGAAATGCGGAAATATTAACAAAGACATTATCGTAAGCTGTTTGAGCTGTTGGGCTTCTCTTTGCATTGCATATACAACACCAAGAATTATACATCTTAATCCATTACGTAATCAAAGTGCTAGGTGTTTACGCAAATAACTCGCTTTACGTGTAATCTTATTAATGTTTCTCTGAACATAGCTTCGTAAAGTTTCCAATGAAACCACCACTTACACCTTTTATCGTATTAAATTATTCCTACAATTACTACTGGCCAGAACGGTTTATTTCCTGCCTGAGGCTAGTTCAGTGATAACAAGCTGAGGGGTCGGATATTGGCCTGATAGCATCGCACTTACGTCACGCTATACTCGACTAACTAGAGTGCCTGACTGCTTGTTCTTTATTCATGGTGGGGCTGAAAATCTAAGTCCTAACCGCAAACAAGCTAAGCTCATACATATTAATGTTTTATCCACATTACTTAAAGCCGACGTCTCCTCGCTTTAATGTGTTACTCGCAAAATTTCCCGGTACGTGTCGAAATTCTGTCATAGTTCACTACTTAGCCGAGTCGTGAGCTTTTTTACAAGCATCTTAAGAACATGTTTTGGGGTGTTCTTGTAAATAAGTTACAGCTGAGCCTTTTTTTGAAGGTCTACCATACATATCGCTTTGGAATAACTGTCTTAATGTGTGAATTACAATAAAAATCTTTAGGTATCTCACATAGGCTATACTCCTTCGTAGATGTTAAATAAATTAACGATATGACATGACTAAATCCAAAGTATACGTAATATATATGTAGCGTCCTAATATAGTTCATAATTCAAACTTCAAGACGGTATTTAGGATGCTATCGCTATTGGATTCAATAGAATATTTGCTTCGGGAACTTTTATCGAAGCCCGTAGGCTGTGCCCGTGACACGGACGGAAAAATAGAACACAATATTGTAGCATTCACCTCAACAATTTCGTTTCATATCTCTCCAAATGGCTCAGACACTGCAGATGCGCTAGTCATTCTCTACAAATGCTACACAATATAGACTTCAACTTGAATCACATAAAGGGTATCGACGACAAACTATTCCCTGAGAAATATCTTGGAAATTGAACAAATTAAATTTTCGATACGAAGATTATTCTTTTGACGCGATAATATTGAACGTATTGGCTTCTATTGAGAATCGGCTTGGCATTTAATTATATTGTGCCAAAGAAAATATTAGTGCCTTTGAAGAGAATTTATAAATAACAACGAACTATCTGCTCATTTAAAAGAAATGTTATAAATATAATCTAATTAAAATAGTTCTCCTCTGGCAAAAGATAAATAAAAGATTTATGCCTTTGAAGATTCATATATACAACTTTGTTCTTATTCGTTTAAGATTGGAATCACGAAAAGAAACATAAATATTAAACTAAATATTTCTTAGTGCTAATGATTTTTAAATGCGTTTGCTATACATTAATCAATAAGTCTATGAATTTAGTAGTAAATTTAACCATAAGATAGATTCGTTTGAAAATGTATATGCAATTTGTCTATGAAGAATCACAGGAAATTTATTTATGAAAATGAAAAACATTCAGGGTATTTTAGTCAATGTACTTTCCTTATCGCAATGCCGAAATTAGGCAAGCAATATGACACTTTTCTGCTCGTAACAAAAGTAATATTGGGGGATGACATATTCATCCATCACGCCATCCTTGTCCGGGAAATGAAAACTTGTAAAATTATTTCGACGGAAATTTGGTTAAGTTAGGTTAGGGTACAAATTTTTTTTACTCACGGGAACACTGCAAATTTTTAGTATATCTATATTCTATATTATATACACTAATACCAACATAAAGATTCTAATTT
This sequence comes from Eurema hecabe, assembly GCA_026213755.1. NCBI lineage: Eukaryota > Metazoa > Arthropoda > Insecta > Lepidoptera > Pieridae > Terias > Terias hecabe. Next base: position 2,796,786 of record JADANM010005989.1, on the reverse strand, counting down.
GAAGCTTGCAAGTCTGTGAAAATTTTATTAATTACTTAACTGCGTAATTTGTGGATTTTACAGCCTTTTTTATCAGCAATTTACCTTAACCGTTGTTATATAATAAAAAAAGGCTTTTTCAAATCTAATATTCTTTATATCATCATTGTACAAGTTTTACAGAAAAATCTTTCTGTATCATATATCATCTTAATCGCGCGACTAGCCAGTCCTCGCGTATAATGTGCGCAGTGTTTCGTTATAATCCTTCTTTACATTACTAGCTAGCTACATTTGTAGCTTCAAATCGTGCCACCGCTTTCTTTCATGTAAAAATGCTATTAAAATTAAAGTCATCCGTAGCGAAGTGGGCTTTAAGCGAACCACTTAATTTGGCGATAGCACGTTATATAGCTCTTAAAATTAAGCGCCAAACTACTTAAAATAATAGTGGCTGTGACACGTAAATTGTATCGTAATTTTATGTTCGCGCACGTTTTAATAAAACATGGAATTAGAGTCTTACATACTATCGTACGAAAATGTATAGTACAATTAATTCCGTTAAGGCTCGTTAAATAAAACTATTGATTTAGGCACAGCTCGAAAATTCTAAGGAAAAGAAAACAAGTTTGCTGAAGACCTGATTAATATCTATATGCTTTCATGTCATCGTGTCATATAAAGAACAATATTCCGCCTACGAAAGTCTAACGTCAAACGAAGGAACAGTGAATAACGAAATTGCTGATAGATTGCCATAAGAGGATTTTCTGGGCGTTTTCTTGGCGTATTTTAGCAATGGCAATGATCGAATATGGTTCATTTGAGAATCTCTTTGTGGCGGTCGTCAAATGGACGGACAACAAAGGCACATTGGAAGGGGGAGCGCGGTCGGCCTCGTTTGAATTTGGCAGAATAATCCCGAAATATCCGCATCTTGAGTTATCTTCCAACAAAGAACTTTCGAGTGCATACGTCGGATGAGTTCGTGCATTGTACGTACTCTGTCACAATACAGCTCTTACAGTTACAAGTTAATAACATTTTCTACGCTAAGTAGATTACTTCGTAGATGTATAAAGTATAACTGCTTAGAATTCGATGTTATTTTGCTATTATTGTTCATTTAACAACAAATTATCATTAAATATCATTTTAAAGCATACACTTTGTTTTCGACTTATTTTCAAGAAAACAGCTATTTATTATAATTTATTGAACTTGAAGATATTCAACACCAAATAACAGTTAAAAAATAAAAGAACGAGTGTAAAATTAAAATTTAATGCTCCCATAAACCTGTTTTACGGCTACCAGCTATGAATTTGTTCCAGCATTATAATGAGGTTTATGTGACATAATTCAGCTGCATTTGGCTTCCTTACCTTGTTCAAAAACGTATGAGAAACCCCTGTAAGTCATTCGTTCAGCTTTACTTGTGACCCCATTAGTAAGACTTTGGATGCCCGCCAAAATGAAGATTGCAAAACCGCTCCTTAAAACCCTTAAGGTCTACGAATTGAAAGTCGTAACTCGTATATAATTAGATAAATTGGACGACATTTAAGAATCTTCCTTACCTTAATAAAAGTTAATTTAATGTCATTAAATAATACGTTTATAATTTTAAAAGACAATTTTGCTTTATTATCTACTGCGATCTATCAGTCGAAAAATTGGTAGTTTAAATAGTATTAGAAAGGCCTTTAAAAAAAATTATTCTAGTTGGCCGTCAAAACTCATCTCCTTAATAAATTATAAAAAAAAAACATTTTACAGGTTAAACCTTTTCTGTCTGACAAAACACGAGTGAAATATTTCGTTTCATTTTTCATAGTATAAACAATTATAATAACAAAACTTGTCGAAAACAGTTACGGTTTTGCACTTTAAATAAACATCAGTTACGTGTTTCGTCTCCGCAATTCATTTATACAGAGTAGAATAATAATTAGGCAGGTATTTATTAACCTTTAAATTAAGGATTCTTAATTAATGTTGTCAGTTGCAAAAGCTCCGACAGTGGTTTCGCGTTAAACATTTTAATTACATTCACAATTAATTAGGGTTTTCCATTCATGCGAGCGGCGATTTCTTTAAAATTGTATCTACGAAGCTTATGAATTGTTTGCAGAAGGTTTAAAGAGTTTGTTTATAAAGTGAAAGTCTTACGAAAGCTAAGCAGCCATGTTTTATAGGAAATATTTACTTAGCCATATTTTTTTTTATTTAACATTAACAAGTAATAAAGATTTACCAGCATTGGTAAAAACTATATTAAAGCCCTTGTTTTTGAACCAAAATCTTTCTTACTTTAAAATAAGGAATTCCAAGTTAAGGGACTTCGTTCGACGTGTCTTTAAACGCTAAGTCCTGAAAGTTAATTGTCCGTGTTTTAGCTCCAACTTCGACCTGGTTTTTCGTATTTTACTTGGTGCTGGTAAAACTGTGTTTTTCAAAAATGTCTTTAAAAATTGCTATTACACATCCATTTACTGTCTTTCCAATCTTGAAATTGATTATTTGAAAATTTAATCTATATGTATACTAATATATAAAGCTGAAGAGTTTGTTTGTTTGTTTGAACGCGCTAATCTCGAACTACTGGTTCGAATTAAAACTTACATTTTATTGAATAGACAATTTATCAAGGAAGGCTTTAGGCTACATAACATCACGCTGCGACTAATAGCAGCGAAGAAATAATGGAAAAAGTAATCGACGGGGACGAAGTCGCGAGCAATGGCTAGTATTTCTATATATATCGAAAAATATACTGAATAATGAACATGGCATTACACAATACAAAATTATTACAGTCAAAACTATTAAACGACATACGTACCAGTTAATAGATACTTATGGACCACGGCCAAGCCTACACAAAGATAGCAGACCTAACGTATCTTTTCTTAACACTACTTCCAATGAGGTCAACGCAATAAAGAGTAAATGTATTTTAACTATGCAAAGAGGTCCTCTTTATTAAAGAAAAATGGCCGAGAGCTATCAACCGAAAATACTTACTTTGAAGAGCAGCTGTTTCTTTTAAGCCCTTCTTAGTAAAATGTCTCAACGCTCTTCACCAAATATATTGCTTTTACTCAAGGCCGCGTTTGGTGTAAGGGAATTGTTTCAACGGCCTGCAAAATGAGATTCAGATGGTTTCCGACGAGTATATGATTATGTATTGAATATTTCGCAGAGTAGTCTAATTTTCATACTGTTACGGATGAGTTACAATGGATGTTGTCTAGGAATATATCGAATGATTAAGTGATCAGTAAACTAAAATGAAAAAGATAGATATTTATATACGTATACTTATAGAATAATCTTTCGAACATTAACACACACATCTTAATATTTATTGAAACCCCATGTTTGAAAACTAATGGTAATAATAATACATAGGTATTAGGTACGTAGGTATTTTAAAGCAGTAATACCTCATACATCACCACTTTAAGAGCTCAATGGCCTTGTAACAATAGCGATTCAACGTACATATATAATTATATAAGAACATGTTACAGAAACACAATACCTTCGACCCTTGTCACTGTATCACATAGATGTCGGACTTAATTTTGACGCTCTAAAACCGAGGAAACTGACTGATTTTGTTTGGATGAAATCAAATTCTTTTCATCGTTTTGTATGTAACAATGCTTCCGTAACGGCTTTTTCTGACATAAATAGAAAGGTTTGGAGTATTCGCTAAAGGTTGTTTTTGCGACCTTCAGACTTGGATAGATATCAAGACTGTTATATCTGGGTCAAACTAGTATTATGTAGATATAATATTAGGTTCTGGGTATTTCAATACTGGCTAAACTAGTGTTTCTTTCAGTTTTTCTAACCGGCACTTAAATGTTACATTAATACTCGGTGTATGGTTATTGTTGGCATTAATTTATTTTTTACGCATAAGAACGATCCTCGTTTATCAAGGAGTATTCTGGAAAATAATTATGTTCGCTCGCTGTTCACGAGCTATGTAGGTTAGATCACATTTTAATAATAAGGCTAATATTATAGTCATACTTTAGGACGCTCATTTTTAACATAGCGCCATCTAGTGTCACGCTACGCATATTTTGTGTTCTATCAACTAGGTACTTTAACGGAAATTAAAAACAAAATACAAACCTCCAAAAAAACATACATACTATTCAAAAGAATACCCAGACCGAGAAAAAGACAACTCGATATATATTATAAACGTATTTTATATTTAGTCAGTTAGTTGTCAGTTAATAATAGAATTTTCTCGACCGTAAAAAATCTATGCTACATTTGTTTTTCCTCAATTACTAAATATTATTTTCTTAACTATATTATATCGTTATTCATACAAGAATTAAAAAAATACAAGATTGTAACACTTTACTATTGATAAAATAAATATAGATTAAATATTAATTAAACTCTTTTAAAGGTAATTAAAGGAATACAGCCCTAGAACAAAACGAATAGTCCAATCGGTCGTTATGATATGAATAATAGACAACAAAATATGAATTTACGATTCAGACTCAGACAAGCTTTTAGTGAAATTGAATTGTATTGGCCATGGCATAGCTATGGTAATGCTGTGTGCTCTCTTAGTTGAAATGTTTGCACGCCTGAATGTATTGATGCACATTGCACATTCCCTAACAACAGTTTGATTTCAGTAGATTATCACAGACGATGTACATCAAATAGCTGGACTAATGCACGTTATGTACATCTTTAGTTATTTCAAATATGAATGAAGTTCATATTACAAAATCCATACTAATATTATAAATGCGAAAGTCTTTTCTCGTACTGTCTCGTTTTAACGCCAAAACTACTGAATCGGTTATAATGAAATTTGATGCCCAGATAGTTAAGCCTGACAAATAAGATGAGCTATTTTTAATTGGAAAAAAATTTTGTAACACGGAGACAAGTTTATATGAAGGGCAATCGGACGGAGTCCCGGGTAACAGCTAGGATTATATTATCTTTATATATCATAACAAAACCTAAAAAATAGGTCTCCAAATATCTCTAAATCATTATATAATGGGTTTATAAATTCTAATCTCGGTTAATGAAATCTTAAGTTTTAAAAAATTAGTAATTTTACTCTTAGCTTACTTCATATTAATATTTCA
>JADANM010005989.1:2729907-2784339 GCA_026213755.1 Eurema hecabe | reverse complement strand
CAGCCGATGTCGGCCGAGCGTGGCGCTACGCGACGGTTTTGTCAGCGAATTTCAGAGTTTTGTGACTTTCTAAATGGATTTTTCCTGCTGTTATAATTCGAACAATTTGGGTAGAGGATATTTGCACATTTTCAACCGGTGCTTTTTTGTTTGTGCTAGAGCTAATACCAGAAAATATCGCTCATATTTTTGTTAGTACGCAAAGCTTATGAAAAACGGCTTCTTTTTTGTTTTATGTTTGATTAATCTACTTTCTATATAATAATAACTGCCTAAACAAAACAAAATAATAAGCAAACATTTCTCTCTCCACATCGTTCTTACGTAAGTCGTAACAAACACGAGGAAAACGCCAAAACTATGGTTCAAATGTGCCCAAGTTACGCTGACACTGACAGCGGTTCATTGCTCAACAGCCGTCAACCTAAAGAAGTACTGTTACTGTAAATACCCACTTGTAGTTTAGGTATTAACCGAGTATTTACTTAGTAAATAAAGGCTAGTTCCCAACACCGATCAATTTCCCGTACATTCCATATCATGTACCCACGGCCGGCCGGCCCGCTATATTTCTCTGTCATTATCCGTGACATAAATATATTTGTTACAACAGAACGTCGATACATCTAGTCTAAACAATTTATGTACACATTTTAACGTTAACTTTCCTTACCAATTCAATTTGGCTTTACGTCGTACATTTTCTAAAACCCCTTTTGGTTTCACGTACGGTGTGGACATTTTAGATGTTTGGTCACCGACCGTCATTGCTTTTACTAACCACGTTGGTTTTATTTATTTTTGTACGTTTTTATATGTATGTGGAACACAGATAACATTATTAATATTTACATGTATCTGTATACCGATTGATACGTTTATCTGTAACTGATTTAAAACTGTTATTTAAAAAAAATCGAAGCGTCCTTAAAAAACGATCTATTGAAGGAAAAAAATATAATGTACTATGACGTCAATGTCTTTTAAAAGCCACAGCTACGAAATTCATTTCGTCACTAATACGTCACTTCCGTCCCACGGCTGCCGACATCAAGCGACTCGGAAACCGAAATAACATTTTATATTATAAGCCCCGAACCTTGAAGGGTTGAAACATTGACGGTCGGATTCGCAAACAGTATATAAAGATCCAGCAATCTCACGGTTTTTCTGAATTAAGCTGTGAAAGGACATCCCGGCCGACCCTTCCAAATTTTCCCTTCTTCGAGCGCCCGGCGCCCGGCGCCCGCCCGCATTATTAAGTGATTTTCCTGAAACAAATCCACCCAAGTTGAAATTACTTTAGAAATATTTTCATCCACATATTTTTCAGGGGAATTCCTCGCGCTCAGCCCTGGTCATCCGACGGCTTCGCCGCAAATTATAGAGCGATTACCGAGCTCAAATTGCGGACAATTTATACATTTCAAAGCCAGTTATGTGAAAAATTTTATACGCCGTTCGGCTTAAAGTTTAATTTGTGAAAAATGTATTGACAGAATTTTATTATTTTTGATTTGTACTTTGGGTTTTTGCTATCTTAACAACAATATAAGTTGTAAAATCCTCGAGAAAAGGCATTTTTTTCATCAGGTAAATTAAGTTAATTAAAAGCACGAAAGCCCTAATGAAAATTTGTGCGTCACAGAAATTAATTCCTCTACTTATAGTTAATGCCTCCGCTATTAAGTGTAACCTCGTTCTCTTTATGACCTACTTTACCGCTGTTTAATGAAAAATGTGGCATTATAAATTTTCTTTAAAGACTAACGTAAATATGTACTTGCAATCCATACGAAACTCGGTAAAAGTTTTTACATTTAACATAGCCACTTAGACTTTTAAAGTCTACTAGACGAGCAACTTACGTACTTATAAATAAAATATAAGTTTAGTAAACACGTAAAATCGCCTTCAAAAAATTAAAACAGTATGACTTATAATAATGTCAAAAAGTAGCCTATGTTTTATCTCAAACAATAGACCATCTGTGTACCAAATTTTATTACAATCGGTTCAGTAGTTTTGGCTTGAAAGCGTAAGAGACAGACAGGCAGACAGAGTTACTTTCGCATTTATAATATTAGTATGGATTTATAAATAACTAGCTGTTGCCAGAGACTCCATCCGCGTTTACTTTCATAAAAAAATTATTCCCCTGGAAACTGGATAAAAAGTATCCTATGTCCTTCTCCTGGTTCTAAACTACATCCCCACTAATTTTCAGTCAAATCAGTTGAGCCGTTATCGAGTTATAAATTGTGTAACTAACACGACTTTCTTTTATATATATATAGATAGCGTTGAGAATGGTATCGTAACTTCGGAGCTTCGAAGCTAAGAGCAATTGTACAAAACTCCCAATTCGTCGCCTCAAGGCATTGGGATACTTCGCAACTGAGGGACCGGGGTCTGTATCAGTCCTCTGCCCCGGGCGAGAGGCCGGCTCAGATTTAGATTAGCAATTGAAATGTATTCTAATCAACTTTATCTATTAAACATGTTAATTGGAGCGTCATTATATACTTAATAAGCAATTACACTTCATTTACTTTGAGAAAAGGATAACAGTTGTGGAGATGTATTTATTTTTACTTAGTTATGACTACTTATTACGAGTATACAATATAATCATTAGTTGCCTTTTCCTTTCTATTCGGAGTAACTCTAATTTTCTCTTATACTGATTATTAACAAAAGCCGCACCTCATTATAAGACTTGTCGTAAAACATTTAAAGTTAATCTGCTTTTCGAGAGGCAAACGAATTTAACCAAGCAAAAATCAATAGACAAAATATTCATACCATAATTTGCAATATCAGAAAAGGTTATTAATAAAAACGTTCTCAACGGACTAAATAAAAATCAAAAGAAAAAGTAGACTTGAAGACTTCTTTATCCACTATTTTTTACGATAAATTTCATAGTTCGTGTCTTTGACGAGATAATATTGTTTTTAGATCGTATATAATATTATTAGATTGGCTATTGTGGGCCTAATCCTCTTCCATTCAATATAAGCAATCGATGTTCTCAAAGAAACAACTTTATTAGATTCGCAATACAAAATGTATGAATCGTATCTTTTTTATCCGCCATTGCATAAGAAACTGTGTCACATACACAGTTTTGAATGCTTTGTGCATGTGTGTGTGTATGTGTATGGCATTATACTTTTAAATATTTTTATTAATTTATTAAGATTTAGTTTGAAATTTAAGAAAAATTGAATTTAAATAAAATGCTTTTTAATAACAACAGAATTACTACAACGCAAATATTTCGTCACCTTTGAAAAATTGATTCACAAATTTTCCTTTATCGAACGTGATTTTAACGAATGGAGCCAATTGATGATAAATTTTTTATCGCGCTGAAATTATTGATATAATAAAGAAGCACTTATTGGACGGCAAAAATATCGCTTTTATCACAGATCACAATTAAGCTGAAGTTAATTATACGTCTTTTACCAGGGCTGTGTGATTGGTAATTCTTTGAAACGTTCATATTTTCGAGTATTATTATTATTTTTATTAGTAACGTTGAGATTATTTAACAGAAAAACTATTTTATAATTGCGATAATATATATGCGAAATTTTTTTTTTCTTCTTTGTCTACCATTCATTTATATTTCGGGTCTTGAATACCTTTGCAAACCTTTTCACGACCCAGGGTCTATCCTTAAAGCAGTAAAAACTTAATCCACATGACTAATGCAACATTAACGCATCTTAAGTCTATTTTCTTAATCAACTACGGTCACAGTACACAAAAACCTTACGGCTATTTCTATCTCGAATCTCATATCGCAATCAAAACCACAACAAAACTATAACATAACAAAGAAAATTGCCGATCATTTAATTTATATGCTAATTTATTATTGCCAGAATAAGGTATGGTTGGCTCTTAATAACCAGTTTCAATTAGCGACGTAGAATGAAATAAGCATATTTTAATATTAAATTCACTTTTAAGCCGCACTTCGTTAAATGTGTGTTCCTTGGAAATACATTTTGTAATAACGCTGTTGTATCTCAATTATTACGAAGCTTAATAAGCTTTGCATTATTTTAATAGTCTTGTTGTTGTAGTTTTCAAAGTAATGTTATTTCATTTGCAGCGTATAGATCGGTAGGAATGCAGATTGTAGATACACATACCATAATTGCATACACATTCTTTTAAATTAACCACCAGAAAATTAAAAAAAAATCTATAAAAATTTGCATGCAAATTCAGCAATGAAGTGACACATCACGCACGGCTGTGTCGTTATTGATTGCGTTTTAAACGGCGGAACAAACGCGTCGATCACTAAACAGAACGCGATCAATCAACTCTGTCGATGGCTGAGCGGTGGCAGAATAAACTAAAATTAATAGCCGGCTTTAGGTTTCAATCGCGATATTTATTTCCAAGTGATCTTGCTGCTCGCTCTTTGCTTAACATCACTGCGATCCGTGTTTTGCATCTTTAATACTATATAGCTAGCTTATACGGCTTTTAAACTTAAATAGAATTGTATTTTTATATATAAAGTAGCGACCCGCCCCGCTCGCATATATTATGCGTATATTATACATATAAAAGTTCTTGAATCACTATATATATTAAAAAATTAACCTCATGAGAATCGGTTGCGTAGTCAGAGAAAGCGACTTTTTTACACTATGTATTGATAACATACCGTATCTTATAGCTATATGTGCGAAATTATCAGTGCTATTGACTATGCTCTGAGTAATTAGTCCTCTAGATACTACGGCTATGGTATATATAGTTATTCTTATTACGTGGTTAATAACAGGCTCTGCTACAAGCTGTTGCTTGCTGCTTGTACGTAAATCGGCAATATAAAATATAATAGTAATATATAATTATTAAAAACGAAATCATTAGAAATTTTGTGAAAGGTAGATTTAAAAATACTTTCCCTTAATAATCAAACAATTGCCCTAAAAGTTATATTTACGATGAAAATATTTTTGTCAGAACTGATTACCCATTTTTTCCACTCAACAATCACATCTGCACAAAAAAAGAATTATTTTTGCAAGCTTTTTATAGCAACATTGATGATAATACATTCCTGGAAACCAAAGATTTAACTGCGAAAAAACCTTAATTGAATTCATTTAGACCATCCATCAAAGTCCATAAGATGTAAGAATTATTTTTCTTGCCACAGAAAGGACGCTCATCTCCGAATATTTTAATGTCTTTTTTAATGTAATTCCTTTTAAAGAAATGGACAAAAAATATTTTGAATATGAGTTAAGTTGCCAGTTTTTGCCTTATGATTATCAAGTCTGGGCGTAAAGCGAAATTGCTTTTTTATTCTGTGTTAATTTTATGTACATAATTACAAATTATTCACCAGTACCATAAGCTATATGTACTATCTCGATGAAATTTATAAACATAGATAAAAAAATCCGATTTATGTCACCTAATACGCTGAACACGTTAAAATCTTGCATATATCCAAACCTCTTTAAGTTATATAAGTTACGAACTTAAAGCTTACCTTAGAAATAGCTATATAATAAGTTACATAAATTAATTCAAATAAAATAGAAATCCATCAACGCCGCCCAAAAGCGCTTATGTTGCCGACTCTTAAAGGAAAGGCAACATATAAAATATTTTTCGAACTAATCTTTAACAGCAAGATTGTATTCCTTACCCACTTCGTAACACACCATGTATTTTTACAACAATACATTATTAGAGTCCAACGTCCGTCCGTATTCGTAATACGAAGCGTTTTTTCAGCTCACCTTGTTATCAATAAAACGATCCAATTTGCCTGAAATCGCCTCGTCGCCGACAATATCACAAAACTGACACATCACTACGTGCCCGAACCTTTGATACCCTCAATACTGTGTATGGAACCTCTCGATATAATATTACCTTATACCTTCTTATGGTTGTTATTCATATTCGTTATTTCTATAGGGCATCTTTTTCGTGATTCGCAGAAATATTATTAGGTCGACAGATTTTATAGTAGGTGTAGGTACTGTGCTAATTACACTTATAAAAAGGTATTTTTGTGCGTTATGACGTAAGAGGGTAATATCATTGTTAATTAAACCAATTTGGAAAATACTTTTACCCATAAAGCATACCATTTGTGTCAAAGGCGTAAAAATATCGTAAAAACAAAAAATTTACGCCGTAAGTTAGAAGTATCATCCTACTACTATCCTCATCAAGTCGATATCAGATATTCTTTCATAGGAAAACGTAACCCAATAAACGAACAAGGTCAACATCCGTACATCCAGTTAAGGACTTTTGATCTTATTATAGCATCATTATAATGTTATTAAAGATAAAGAGATTGTTGATCCGGCCTTAATTTACAAATTGCTGACAATTTTCTACATATTTTTTTAGCTTTGTTATGTCATATGACAGTGCCAAGAGGAAATGATATTTGGAACAACTTTTAGCAATTCCTTCTACCTTGTGCTTTGTTATTTTATCTTCACTCCTGACAAAAATATTTTACCAAAAACCTTCTTATTAATGTAGCTACCGACAATCTGTAATCCAATATGTAAACCTATTAAAATTAATCTATGAAGTTATACTCTTAAGTTACTTATAGAACATTTCTAAACCTTAATATATTCATATCATAAATAATACCAAAATGTCTAAGAGATACGTTAACGGTTAGCCGCTTATCAATTAGACCTTTCATACAAATTTTCACTATACCGCCTATACAAACAATGTGTACATAGATTTTGGCGCACGTTGGAGAACAAAGCATATGAAATTCCATCGGTCACGGTCTCGGGGCCGGCATTCATCCCCCGCTTTGTAAATCAGTATGAATCAACGTTTATACCTTATTAACATAAAAGCTCTAACAGCGATCCCTTGCGGAAATTTTTCCCAAATTATTTTTGTCGGTTATAAAAATATTGATACAATATACACTTTGCTGTTTAATATAGACTTAATTAATTTTGAATTTTGAACGTTTCAATTCTACCAGAATATCTAGATCTGTTTATGTAATCACAAGAAAGTCAAATCATTACAAATAAGTATCCAAAACTATTAAATAAATATTTTCAGGACATTTATACACAGCGCCATCTAGTTCCAAGCTAAGCCGAAGCTTGTGTTATGGCAACTAGATAACGGAATAAATTACATATACATTACTTTTCTTTTGTAAATACATACATACAATACATAGCAACACCCAGACCCCAGAAAAATACAAATGTAAATTACAAATATATTTTTCCGGTGTGTATAAATGATATTATATTGTAAATAGACCTATAAACGTTATTACGGTTTTCAGAAACAGATCCTACAGCAATCCTATTGAATCAAAGACTACAAGCGTTATCATTGAAAGGGTTTATAATCGCTTCTATAAATTACGAGGCGTACACGCGAAGCGACATTAATCTCTTTAACAATAATAATACGCGTTTATCACAACGAGTCTCTATAACTAAGTTATTGTACAAATTCATATAATCTTTATATGCCCCGGTCGTCCATAACAGCTTTTATGTCGAATAAATCTGTCACGAGTTTCGCAATAGAAAACGTATACGTTCGGTAAAATAAAACTCTATCAAGTTGAAAATTGTCCACAATTTATTGCCAGGCTAAAAGGTCGCGTCATTTTTCACACGCTACTGTAAATGACCGCTTAGATAAACCATCATATTTTAAACCCTCGCCTATCTTAACGGTATTCGCTAGATAAAGCTCAAACCATGTCACAAATAAATTATTTCATAAAATTTTATTACGCGATTTGATCTGAACGTTAAACATAATTTATTTCGTGCAGGTCATATGGTTTGAATTTACATTTATTTTAAACAATGATAATATTATTTTATGCTATATAGTATGTACTAAAGATATATATGAAATAGTTTCTCTCTTGCGATAGCTTATAGTTCCCAATTTTCCTCATTCCGTTACTAGGCAACGAAATCTCAAGAATGTGTCCGATTGTGTCATACTTATTGAACACGCCACGTGTAACATGATAGCCGAAGAAATGTATTTACAGAAATAAATATTACACCTACAGCAAAAGTAGAATTAAACTCTATATTACTCACAGATGTACGGAATGACGTCACAGCTGAAACTCGTTAACTCAAAATGTCGCTAACGTTTTAACCTCGCCTAAAACATTTTAACGTCAAATATTGCGTGCATTTTATTAATATACATTAGAGCTCTAACCGCAGGAACACCGCAGCTTTTTAGTATATGACACACAGCAAATCCTGGCTACCGTACAACTGTTCCAATTTGCAAGCTCTGTCCACGAAACTTATGACTCAGCAATATTATGTACGTTACGATAACGGAGGAAATGTTTTCCTTTTGTTTTTAAATAAAGATTTATAAAACTATAAACATTGAGTGTGAAAACAAAGATTTTTTTAATATAAAAATGAATCGCAATGTGTTGGTAAAAGCAAAACTCGATTACAGCTGAACCGATTTCAATATTTTTTTTGGATAGTCCTAATTTTTAGATTAAGTGCGAGGTGGGTCTTAAACAGAGAAAAAAGGGTACAACGTGAACGAAGGTGCGTAAGTAGTAAAATAAATTTTGAAACATACATAAAAAAGAATATTATACATAAAGACGAATTGAGAACCTTCTCCTTTCTTGAAGTCGGTTAAAAAAGTTTTATTATCACAAAAAGGTGTAACGAATAGGTATATAAAACATCACACTTCGTAATGCAACATATTACTTGCCATTAACTGTATGTAATTTATCTCTTCCCGGATATCGATGCGACGATGACACTATAACGCTGCACGTCAATACTTCTGTGGTCTGTTGCCATATTTTAATATTTATACATAAACTAGCTGTGTCCCGCGGTTTTACCCGCGTAGTTCTCGTTCCCGGGGCAAACCGGGATGTAAGCTATCCTATCTTTTAAGTTTGATCAAACTGCACATGGTGTGCAAATTTTATTATAATCGGTTAAGTGGTTTAGGAGTCCATTGAGGACAAACATTGTGACACGAGATTTATATATATAATTTAGTAGTTTTTCTTTTTCATATGTAACATAATACGCGTTTAGCTGGACTAGTGATAGTATAGAATCTCATTTACGTTATCTTTTCCTTAACTACAGGAAAAAAGCGCAAGAAACAAAAATATATTTCTCTCGGTGGAGTATATTAAGTTTTAGAATTGCAACATCAGCTTAGTGATAGTGAAAACCTGCAAACTTCTAAACCAACATCTCAAAGTCTGGTCGGGTGGTCCAACATTTAAAACAGAAACTTTTAACAAGATTTTGAAGCTCTGTTTAAAACTAATCTGAGAAATAACTTGAACTCGGAACTACGGGGTACTTCTAACTTTGGAAGATAAATTGAACATGTTTTAGGAAACCAATATTCTAGTCGATATAGAAACTAGACCGCCAACTATATTACTATGTATTTCTAACTCACATAAGATAGTGGAGATTTCTATACTACATATCTTCTTTAAAATTTTATTTACTTTTCGTTTTGTGTCAACCATAAAGTGTCCTTATTATTTATAAAAATGCTTTAATCCCTCCTAAAGCACTACATATAAATTTAGACTTGCATACAACAAAGCTGAAATCCTTTAAAATCTGAAGTGATCTCTCAAGCCTGACTGCAAATAGAATTGGTCTAGCACGAACACGTCCAATGTTTGCGCAGCGCTCCGGTGACAAATGATCGTAGGCCGACCTACCTGACATGGAATTTCATTTAAAGAAGCGCAACGGTTCCTAATTTTGTCCTACCATGAATCAAGTTTATGCGACACCGACATTTTTGTACGTTCAACTTATACCATAAAGGTGATTTATCTGTTCATACTTGAGTATTACACGCAATTGAAATTCCTAAGTGGCGTTCATTTAGTCGTTTATTTGCAGAATGAAATGCTTATGTAAATCTTCTCTTAACTTGCCTTCTATATAGCTACTAGCTTATTTTGCAGCTTATACATTTTATCTGAAGGCGAATGTTATTCAGATGGTTTGTATGTTAAGGCAAATATTTTAAACATGTTGTATCAGGCTTATAACATAATCAGTCCCTACCAACTGCGTTAAGAGAGTGTTGGTTTTGGTCAGTAGAAGTCTAACATAACCCTTGGAGTTTTCCCGGAGACCTGTGAAGATTCCTTCTATAAAAAAACACCAAGAAAAACTGCATATTACATATAAACTACCCTCACCAAAACATTATGGTCACTCCTACACACATATAGCTTATTAACTAACACTTTTATTTCTTCTATTACAGGAACAATCCCACAAGTCGTACCGTCCTCTGACGGTGCTCACCTTCAGATGGAACTACGCAATCCACGGGTTGCAGCCCGCCGGCTACCATCTCGTCAACTTGTTACTTCACGCCTTGGTTTCATTACTTTACTACAGGTGAGACATATAGTTTAACTAGCTGTGTCCCGCGGTTTTAGTCGCGAAGTTCCCGTTCCCGGGGCAATACCGAGATGTAAGCTGTCCTATCTTTTAAGTTGGATCAAACTGCACATGGTGTGCGAATTTTATTATAATCGGTTAAGTGGTTTAGGAGTCCATTGAGGACAAACATTGTGACACGAGATTTATATATATTAAGATTAAGATATACCCATATTCATTTTCATTGGGAAGAGAAAAACAACAAAAACAGAGCTATGTAAACGGTTTTCAAACGTCAGCTTGTCATCAAAATAATTATATATTAATATTGTTAAAAACTGTTTCATACGTACCAGAAGTTTAATACATGTTGATTTTGCCCGGAAATGTCGGGTAGAAAATATATCTACTGTGTTGTCTCCTACAATAAATATTAATAACTTTTGTAAATCAATCAATAAGTTTAATTCCCGTCACTTGTATTAATTGAAAGTCACTCATCGAAACAATTTGTGAGACAACGGCGAAGACCCTTAAAATTGCGAAAATTAATACCTAACTATTTAATCGATATTTCGTACAAGTTGTGGAATAGATGCCTCTCATGTTTGAGTAAGTCAAAATTAATTAATATTAAAGTCCAATTACAGCTGGATCGTTACGTAATTGTTAATGGAATCGGGAACTTTTAATTGTTAGGAGTCAATAAACCAGCCGCTTCGAGAACGCTGAAGTGAACTCTTAAATTATTCAGTACAATAACCCATGTTATCTGAGCTCAGCTTGTCTGCAAATCTCGTATTACTTTTAATGACTTGCCTGAATAAATTCCTACAATTCACCCCTCAATAAAAGCCACATTAAGGCTTTCTGTTTATCTTAGTGATATTCCTTTACATTTGCACGAACAACCTTTTAATATTACCTTTACGTTCAACGAAGTACTCATATGAGCATATCAGATATTCGAGCGTCATTTTATGTAAAGCAAATATGACATCGACACAGTTCTTTGTATCTATGAATTGAAAAAAAAAATAAACTTAAAAGAACGTTGTAATGAAGTACTTCTACTTGAAGGAAAACTAAAAAACCAACAGTCAATTTTAAAAGATCGTGTTCGAAACAACTCCATAAACAGCAGCGTAATTACCGTAATTAGCAAAACGAAACCTTAAATTAATAGATTCCTATCGTATTACAAAGTTCGAGGGATAATTACAGTACATTGGCGTGCATAGACGTAGTTCTATTTGTTGCAGAGCCAAAGTGCTCAAGTTAAGCCAGTTTTAATCAGGCGACCGTCCGGATCCCCTTGGTTACTGCTAATTACGGATACTTGCTGTGTCCACCACGAATTTATCCGGAGTTTATGCCCAACATCCAATTTGCCAACTTAATCCGTTTAGCGATTTTTAAATTGTCATTACCTTCATTACCATTTGGTCATTGAAATTTTAGATGCTCCGGTGCACTGCTATTGAGTGTGCTTCGTGTATAATGGAGCAAACAAAATTGCATAATCGAGTTTTTATTGCTTTTTTTTGTTTACTCGAATGTATCATTTGAGTAAGTTATTTATATTTTCTAGGAAAAAGCTTTTATTCTATTAAAAAAACAGACATACAGCACTACTTTAATTATTGTATAGGTAAGGATCTCTTATCAGGTGCTTACAAACTTTGTAGAAAACCCACCAATTTAACACTAATTATCCATAAATGCTTTAAGTTATTCTTAAACTCTAACCTCTGCCATAAATTTCATCAAAATCGGTTCGGAACATAAAAACGTAACAGACAGTCACTATTATTCTATTCGCATGTAAAACATTACTAGTACGGATTAGTGTTGACAGCATACATAAAAACCCTTTTCTCTACAAACCTGACACAAAATCATCCGACTTGTATATGCCACTTAAAAGTTATAATATGTTTAGAGCGCTCCAATCACATTAGTGTATCACCCGCAACTTTCAGCCTCACATTATTTGCGACTCGGCAAAATTTTCATACAACTTCAAAGTTATAATGGAATTACTTTTAAATTCATGGAAGCCTGCCGCCTGCATACGGAAACACTCATCCAGGTACGTAATGCCCATTAAGAATACAATACGGCCTAATGCCACACGATTTATTCCATTCTTGTCAAGATAATGTCCCGATTTTCTCACTTGAGGTACTGTTATTTCAATAAATATTTATACAAAAGCATTAAGGGATCTCTATACTTCGATTTTTGAAGACGAAATGTATTAAAGAACATCTCAAAAAAATAAACACAATAATGATTTAAAAATAGAAAATTGAGGAGCGAGATTCAAAGGATTCTTGATTTTCAGTTAAATTATTCACAGAAGAAATACAGCAAAAGAGGGTAACTGAGAAAAGTGAATTATATAAAAATTATCCTTTAAAAAAGCTTTACGAACCTCTTCCATCTTCCAGATTGCGTAAATAAGGAAATTTGTTACCCAAAACAAGAGTGGTGGATCATTCGGGGCTTAATGAACCGAAAAAATCAGGGCTTGCGCGTTGCAGTAACAGTTGGTTGTACAGCTAGGGTTGCCACGTGACACACAATATGCACTAAGTCAGGGTTGCATCATCTTTGTTTTAACTTAAATTGAGAATACGTTTAAATAATTTTACATATGAATATACCTTGACTTAAATTCTACTCAACTACATTAAATTATGAGATTATATTTTGAATAGGTGAAAAGCACCAGAGTGTACTAACCCTAAATAAAAACCATTCACATTGTTTATGGTTCTAAAATATACTACCAATAAATATGACATATTATGAGTAACCACCGACGCAAATATTATGAAGCAAATAAAAGCATTATATTACATTAATTCAACATTACGAGCGTGACACGTGACCGCAAAACGAGTGCCATTTTCTACACATAATTAATATATAAATGGGTTATTAATTTCTGGTATTAGAATAAACAAAATATGTAAACTTGACTAATTTAAAAATATGTTTTTCAGTAAAGGTTTCATTCATTTAAATTGAGCAAAATATCTCGATATATCATTACATCGTCTACACTATATATAATACATTTCAGACAGAGGAAAGATTTATATTTTTGTATGTAACGAATAAACTAAAAAGTTTTGGATCGATTTTAGTATTGTTTTTTTCATTTGAAAGCTACAATAACACTGAGTATTATAGGCTATACTTTTTCAACCGGTATTGTTCCGGAAACGAAACAAACCGGGGCACTTCTACTATAAAATAAGATGGCTTTGATCTATCTGGTCTATGTTTTCTTAAACCTTTAAAACTGATTCTTATGCGAATTTAACATATAGAGTGGATATAGAGCGAGATACAAGAGGAATGTAATGGGTATAATATGGCTAACAAAGTCGTCATATGATCTTGACGTAATTCGATACCTACCGAAGTGTTACAAGGATTATTTTACCCTGGCGTATTTGTTTGCGGTTTCAGGGAGTTTTAACCAAGTTGAATTAGTTTTTCATTGCTCAAAATTCCGCGGACGCCATTACGCTCTTAATTATACCGACCCTTTGTCTTATCTCTAGACTGTGTGGCAGTAATTAATTACATTATGTTATTATATTATAACAACGAAGCTTATTATTTTATTAATAATTGAAATGTATGGAACACATTTTGCTTATATGAGCTGATGTGGATATATTGTTTGTATACCTTTTTTTTTTTTTTTTAACGATGGGGATTCCGGGCTAAGGACACCCGTCCACGCATCCTGGGAGCTACATGGACGACATTCAGTATGGTGTGTCAGTGTCGTGCAACGTACGTCGGCGCCGCACCCTACCGACTAAACCCCATCGACATTCCTCCACACACCAGGGCGGGCACACGAGCGCGTCAAAAACTGGAAACACTCCACTGGAACGTGACAGCGGGAGCAGCCATCACGCTCCTCCTCCGTAGTGGTCCGCCCGAAACATAAAGGCAGACCACAACCATCGCAAGAGCCTATGGAGGGGGAGATACGTCCCCAGAACAGTACCTCAACCCTCAGACCCCTACTCGGCTGACTGTAGACCGGCATGCCGCTACGCCCCTGCCTCATCGTCGAGTCAATAGAGAGACGACCACGACCTGCGCAGCCCGACGCCCACGAGCCGCTCCAGGTCTGGCTTCGCCTCCCGACCCAACCCTACACATTGCCATCCTTTGCAGGACGGCAATGGCTCCCTCGTGCAGCGCAGTGCGCCTCCTGCGCGCGCCACACACTCCACTGGCCGCACTCCAGCTCTCTTTCTTAAAAGAGAGGGATACCGGATGCGGCCCCACCGTTTGTTCTATTTAGCTTCCGCGCATGAAGCCATATGACTCATTGAGTGAGTCACAGGCTTCATGGGTACTAAGCCCCCCCGCCACGACAAGGCAAGAACAAGTTGGGGGGGATTGTTTGTATACCTATTATATGTCAGACATGAATAGAATATCTAATTTGAAGGTACCTCTGGGTGTTTAGCATTTACGCGTCAACTACTAAACCGAATTAGATGCAATTTTTTTAATTTTGCGAGTTAAAAGGGGATCAAGGTTTATCTCGTGTTAAATGAATTCTTGCTTTCTTTCTTGTTCTAAAACCGAATAAGATAAAATAGGGCTGTCCGATAAGCCCTGTAAAAATATATTCTACAATTACCGTGACATATTAGGCGTATCGACGTGATTAATTAGGCCGATATACTCTCAACCGTGACATTGGATCTGCATACTAATATATATGTACGAATTTAACAGAGCAATAACAGTACGGGACTAGGCCTTTGACGCTGTTACCGTGAAAATTATATTTTTATTAGCTATGTCTCGCGATGTCATTTACTTAAAATCATAACCAGTTTATATGCGTTTCGTGTTTAAATATCGCTCTTTGAAACATACTCGAAACGACCCATCTATTAATCTTTCCTTGTGAAATATATAATTATATATTTATAGGTACAACGTCACAAAGTCGCGACCTTTATCTCTTTATAATTATATACAGATTAAGTAATTCAATATCAATTTTTCTCCATGTATGTCTTCGAAAAAAGCTTGTCAAAATGTTGCTTTTTCAACAACATTACTGTGTTATAACACACAAAGTTATAAAAATACCAATATCCTGCGCCTTGTTTTATCTTAAAACCTTTTATCCAAACCTTAAAATGAAGTGATAACGATCACATTCTATCACATTTTCTTTCATCCGAAGTGCCGTATTTCTTATAAGAAGTACCTACTTGAATTTCCTTTTATTTGACTGGCACAAAGCGAACAGACTTCGTACCGTTTCACTCCCCATTAATCACAATATCTGGTTGCCATGGCAACCGGTGAATAATAAGCCCAGGTTCAAAGAGGAGATAGTCAGCATACTTCGTTACACACGACAAATAAGAAGATGCTAGGTATGTATATTATATTTGTTACGTATGTATATAGAGAATGCAATTCTATTAGGAAGTAAATAGAACCAGAGTTTCAAATTTACTACGAAAAGCATTACAAGAGCGCAATTGTTCGCAATTTAAATTTATTTTAAACTACTTATAAATATAATTGATTATTAACGTCATCTTGATGAATTAATTGAATTATTTTTGCTTGTTATATTTCTCTTAATTCAAGTAGATAACAGTATAAGTATAAAATAACAAATACACCGAATCAAGCGAATATTTCATTCAGGTAACAGTTAATAAAAATGATAAGCCCATAGATAAATATACATTCAATTCATTGAGCCTGGAAAACAGATAAGTGTAGTACATAATTAAAAAAATATATCACCTAAAGAAATCGGTGATATGAAAATATTAACTGATCATATCTCTAAGAATACTAAGCAACATTTGTACGGAATTTGTTAAAACGCTTTCCACGACAAAACTTCGTACTCACGTAATTCTCGTTCAAAAATTTAACTTTAACCACTTCCGTTAAGTTTTTCTTATTGAAAGCCAGACTTTCTGTTGCTGTAATTGTATCGGACGGGGCGCACAACTTGTTATCGTTTTTGTTGACGTTTCTTTTCAAGTTAATATTGTTGCAAATGTATCTACATTGATGGAAATTTCAAATCGATGAATGCTCACTTGTATCTTTTTCTGTGTAGAATATTTCAGTACTTATAATTTGGAGATTGTTCAATACGATATTGTTCTTTTTTGAACACAGTAATATGTCAACAGTACACGGTATAGTGTAAATAGTCAATTCAGGGCTTTCGTCTAAAATCTAATAATTTTAATAGATGCACTTGATGAATTTTCTTTGTTCGTTCTAAATATAAATAACGAATATTTAACAAAAATAACATTACCAAAAGAATAGAGAAATCATTACAATTGACTTTGAACACAGCTACTGTATAAAGATATAAAAAAAAACATTATCATACAACAGGTGATTCTAGATAGTTTCCATAATATAATATGTTATGTATGTTTCACCATAATGCATGGGATTAAACTGAGAGCGAGTTCCGAAAAAAGCGCTCTCAGAACTTCACCAAATCCCTTCACCGTATCCAATCGAGGAACTCATTACGTACAACCTCGTCGAAAACAAACTACGAGTACGTATAAATGTTTCGCAAACTCCGATAGAGATTCTGGCAGTTACACAAAAAGTCACTAACGAGTGCCTTAATTCCGCTCGAAGTTGGGTCTCAATTAGTTGGTGTTCAGACCGAGAGGTGTCCCAGCCAACTTGGCCGATTGTCACTGGTCTAGTCCGTCTAGATCCCGTTGAAAGGAAGCCTTGTACCTACAGAACGTAGGTACGCAAAGGTCTTACAAATCGAGTTTCGAATTATGCAATTCAATTTCTCTGTGACGATGGCGTTCATCAATTCAACGTTCGCGGAGTGTAAATTGTCAAGTACCTATATTGTTTCTCATTGCAAATAATCGTTAATGAATTTTTCATACGACTTCATACAACTAAGCAAGCTTTTCATATAAATAACTAACACGAAACATAAAATTTCTGCCAAGTCATAAACATATGTTGTACGTGTATCATGTACGTATTTTATTTAATCTCTTTGCCGCAAAAAGTTTAAAACTCGGTCAGATATAAACTGATAAACGCATTAAAAGTATTTATTCGAAATGAAAGCACTCAAGGGTATCGCAAAGAGGAAACCCGCAAAACTTTCCAATTGCCTTTCAACCGTTTTATTATAACATTTCAAACACAAAAAGGCGTAGAAGGACGATTCGGGTCTACATCAATATTGTGTCCTGCTAATTAAACCCAGATTACGGAATCAAACGTTTTGTTTAACCCTTATATTATTATTAAACATACGTTGGGCAGTCATGTAAAAATATCAAGAGATCTCCGCTGAAGATTTTTCATATCGGCGAATCTATGTTAAATCTGCAAATTTGCTAATAAACAACCCAGTCTTATTTTATATTGTTGTAATTATTCAATCGTGAAAATATTTACATTTTTTATAATTTGACAAAAAATATTGGTCGTAGGGTTTCTTGTTATTGCAATTACACTTTTTTATGTTTTTATTTTGATAAAGCCATGCCGTTCGACAAGATTGAGTCTTGTTCAGTACCACCAGTATTGGCATCTCATAAGACATATCATTGCTTTTCGGTGTGTGTTGTAAAGCACTTTAATTTGATATCGTTTATGGGCTGATGTGTTTGCCCACCATCTAATTAAAAAAAACACAGACATTGTGAAAATTTTGTTCAACTCATTTCAGTCGTTCTATTTTCTAACTAACAAACAAGTCGTTAGAAATGAAAATGCTCCATATTTCTGGTATGTCACGTTAAATTGTGTCGGTCACAAAGATTTTCATTTAGGCTTTAGCGGATATGTTGTTCGCTTTGTAAGTGACGCTCTAATTATGCTTCACAACTTGTGTGCGCGTTGCACACTGCCGGCGCATAATTACTGACAAGTCATACTTTTTATATAGACGTTGTTAGCTGTTATATTTATCGAGCATACAGTGAATCATTTAAGAATTTTTTCAGTAGACTCCTAAGTAATGTCTTTAATTTATTGATTAACGGTTTACAGAACCTATAATAAATAAGCACGAAGCCTATTACAATACACAGATAATACGTACATCACAACGTTCAGAACAAAATATCATCGTTTTCAGTGCAATATGTTTCAACAGTATATTCCATCTGCCTATTTATTCCTATACAAACGATAATACTAACTGCAACTATCAAACTCACAATCAATACAGTCGTAGCTACACTAGAACATCTATAACCATGTAGGATATGCATCGCACAGGTGTTGTAAGGTGCTCAGCTAGTAAGATTAGAGTGTCGGCAGATACTGGCTTAACTACCTAATGACTTTGACCTGACTCCTTTACTCGGTATGCCTCGGTGACATATTCCGGAGGGCATTGAATTGTAAAAGGTCTTTATTAGAATGTCGGCATCTCGGCCTGTTACGGTCCTTAACATTTACATAAAGCTCGATTCTATATTTAGCCACAATCGACTCGTATTGGATGGGCACTTTAATCATATTGCTTTTTAAATAAACGTCGTTGGTTAAATATTTTTCGGGAAAAGTAAAATATGAAGATTATGCTCGTTTAAGCACGCACCCAAGACTAATAAATGGAATTTTAAGACCTCTAAAAAAACGCTCTTAAGTATTATTTACTTTTTCTCGTCCCAATACATTTCTCCTTTCAGTGAAATTTGAAAGGAAATTTAAGATGATCTGCGTATGTTTATCTGTAAACCTTATTTACTTCTATCTTTCTCATGTTAATGCTTTAAGTGTTATTTTATTTAAAAACGAGATCTTTACGTTTATTGATTTCATAAAAGCAATGTTTATAATTGATATACCCAACTAAAGTTTTTTTTTAATTTCAAATCAATTTTTAACATTCTTTAAATAAATCTTATCAATTATGTAACTAATTCTTCTCTAAAAGTTTATTAACTGACGTAATAACCTAAGGGATTTGGCAGAAGGTTTCCCAAAGATTACGAGTGACATAGCATTAGTTTAACAATGACACAATTCGGCTAACGCCCGCTTTGTTGCAGAGTTTGCGCGATGTTCCTGCCAGAATTTGCGAGTTTCGTGGCAGCCATCTTGTTTGCCGTGCACCCCATACACACGGAAGCTGTAAGTTTATTATTGTAATAATAATTATTCGTTTGAATTAAATGTGTTGTGAGTTTTCGAAGAATTTTTCTAAGACCATAAACGATTATTTAGGCATGCGTAAAAATATTTTTAGACATGTTATTCTTCAACTATTTTTTCATAGATATATTTAAACAAATAGTCATATTAACGAATTAAACAGCCAACTACATATAACATTTTTAACAGAAATAAATACTTATTCATATTGTTTGGCATAACACACCGCTAAGTAATTGCAAAACAGCCAATAACGAGCACAAAAGCTATTTAAATTGTTTACGTAGTTTTACTTAACAATATCCAAATAAAACGCATTCGTTCCCGAGAGAGTTTTTATCTCACTCCCAATTTTGTTCGACATTGTCATTTACATTTTGGCGAATCGTTTGTCACCGCCAATGACTGTTTAAACTGAGTAATAGCTCGGATATGTTATAACTGGCTTGTAACATTGTTTATCTTTCAACATTTTTGCTTCATGTCATATTTTATCTGTTGTGAAAAACGCGCTTTTTTCAGATTCGGCGGTTTGTCAGTAAATATAATCTATGGTTCGATGATTATTCATTTCGTTATATTAATAAAAAAATATAATAAAACTAGATATTGATTTCGCTATCGTTATAAATACGACTCTTAATAAACTCTCGGAGAAATTCGCGGAATTTGAATATAGAGCTAGTTTTTAATTGGTTAGAATACTCTTCAAAGATGACAAAGAAAATACGACAAACTAGAACGACAATAGTTAAATATATTACGTTTGTATTTTATAAAAAACGTATTGCGTTTAATTTAATAAGTGGGAGTGCCGTGCCGTCTCTATCGCGTTCTGTAATCCTTTGTATCATAGAGAATTTCCTTTCATCATTTTTTAATCTAGCAGCATCTTCGAAAGTTTATCTCCTAGTCATAGCATAAAAATAATAACAACTTCAATAAAATAAATGCTACAATTGCTCAATTGAAGAAGAACTTATCTAACCCACTGTAGAGAAAAGACATCTAATAGATACATTTCTCTAAACGGACACAGATCGGTAATCTATCTGTAATTAACGAGTATATGTTGTCCAGACCCTTTGAAGTGGCAGACGGCATTGATGCCCACATTTCTAATTAATTGCCCCTTTTATGACTGATCTGGGAGCCAGCCGTCTTACTGACAGAGCTACTTGAGTAATTAAACCTGCGGTATTGGCCGTACGTTGTTTTGGTTATTGCATGTGTATTGTGTAATGTATGTAATTCGCTATTGTCATAAATACGACTTTAAATAACTCTCGAAGAAATCATATAGAAATATCACCGACAATTAAAAGGGCTGATTATCATACGTAGTAGCTTTATGATTTTGGTATTTTGGTAGTTGAATACATTTCTGTTTTATTCTGCAACAAATAGTTAATTGTGAATAAACAAAGCTTTTAAATTATATAATATGTTAAGGAAACAGTAATTGATGATACAAGTTAATAATGATTTTAGAAATAGTGATAATTAAATTTTAAATGAAGACATAAATTAAAATAAAAAATAATCAATACTTAACCACTGCACATAGATTTATACAAAACATATGCTAATCTGATTAACGTAGAATGTTTCATATGAATTATCTTATACAGGTTAAATATGAATTAAGGTCTATCCAATTTGAAACAAATCTCACCGCTAATCCAAATGACACGTTTAATTGGATAAGCTTAAATAGTTATGCGTCAGCGCTCTTTTGGTAGGCTTCACTAGGTATTAGCACGCCTATTGTAAACCTTTATATTATGGAATCAAGTGAAGATATTCCTAAATACTAACCGTTGCTGAACTAACAACAAGTCTCTTTGAATTTTATTTGTTATTCATCTTTGATAGATTGTTTTGGCTTTAATAATTATTTAGCAATACTTAGTACTATTTAGTATTTACTTACAATACTTAATACTATTACTTATTTCTCCGTAGACTTTCAAAAGGACCTTGCGAGTATTGGCCCTTATCTTATAATAAAGAATTAATATTCTACTAACAATATTTAGTTAGTATCAAATATAAATATAAAAAAACGCAATGATCCCGGTATTCATAATATTATAACACTATCATAACATCCCCTAAAGTAAGGTATTATTAAATCCCTTTTTCAACTCAGTTGTCTGATGTTAAAGAGAATTCTATACACTCTTAATAACCGTTACACTCTTTGTTAGCTTCTAACAATTTAAACAAAGTATATTTAATATTAGTGCACTGCCTTTTTCCACTTTAAATCTGCAGTGGAGCTAAAAACACAAAGCCATCCCACACAAGTTGTTTACAGCGAACAAGCCGGGAATATATTGGAAGTTAACAAAACAAAAACATCTATGCTTTCACTACTTTGCATCAACTCGTACGAGCTAAATTACGAGCGAATGTATCCAATTGTTTGTAACTACGAATAACACAGGTATAACTTTTTCTCGGCTCGAACGGATTTTTCTCTTTATTAAAAAAGTCAGTCACCTTTCAATTACCTAACTATGAAGCTTAATTAACAATAAACAAATTTTAATTAGTTAGCTATATGTATAACTATATTACATTATTGTTATCGCTCGATCGATAATTTCGTCCATATATATGACTAGCTGTGCCCGCGACTTCGCCCGCGTAGAAAAGTGACTTTGGGCAGCAGGTTTTAAAATGCCTAGCCCGCGCCAACAAACGTTCAGCAAGTTCAACGTGATTCTTTAAATTGCCATAACTTTTTTATTTATCAACCGATTGACATGAATTAAACACTAAATATTAAGTGAAGGTTGCCACAATATATAATTGATAACCCCATCTAGATAGGATAAGCCGTTTCTGAGATTAGCGTGCACAAACAAACAGACAAAAATTTTAAAAATCTTTGTTTTGGGTTCTATTGCGTTAATAAAGGTCTCCTATAATATTTCTTCTCGTATATCTTCCATTTACAGACAGCGACTCGTTACGTTTTTATTATATGTACAGATTACGTGTAAGGTTTATGAAAAACGAATCAGTTTATATCTAACATATTTTTATTATTCTTTTAGAGTATTATGAAAAATATTTTGACAAATCTTCCTTAGTTAAGTTGCACTGATAAACTGTAAATATTGTTAAAATAATTTATTATTATAGGCTACCAATTATATACAATAATATGGTATGTACATATTTTACTATAATATAAAATAAGATGTTCTGGGAAAAGCATAATATTCCTAATTCTAGCGCTGTTTACTGAAGGTAGCTAAGAATAACAGTCGTCTTGTAAGGAAGGGTGCGCCGGTAAACACGAGAGTAAATTCGTATCGAATGTAGCTTCTTAGCAAAACTGTTTGTAATGAAGTCATGTATGCCTGAGGGCGTCTGTGCCGGCCGCTAACTATGTTTGCTGTCTTACTTAGCTTTTTCAAATGGCTGCATTTTGTAGGGAGTTGTGGTTTATTTTTTTATATTAAAACGAACATCTATCTATATCTATACTAATATATAAAGCTGAAGACTTTGTTTGTTTGAACGCGCTAATCTCAGGAACTTCTGGTTCGAATTGAAAAATTCTTTTTTTATTGAATAGACAATTTATCGAGGAAGGCTTTAGGCTACGTAACATCACGCTGCGACTAATAGGAGCGAAGAAATAATGGAAAAACAAATCAACGGGGAAGTATAATATAAATTAGTTTTTATAAAACTATATTGTTGATATTTATAAATGATAATAGTTCTATAATATTCGGATCGGTCTATAATAACAGAATGACTAATCAAATCTTAAACATGCCACAATAAAGCCTGTTTCTAATTCTAAAAAGTTAAATAATAAGTAAACGTATTTTATATGAATTATAATTTAACTGTCGAAAACCTTGGATTTTAGGTAATATAAATTTAAATGAAAATTACTCGAAGGCTGTTTCGTAAATATGTCTAGTTGATTTTGAGCCTTTAGGCATTTAATATTCAAAGGGATTTTTTTTCGGGAATTTAATATTTTTTACCAAAGCTACGGTAACTTTTAAGTCTGTAACATAATTTTTGCTTCAGGCAACTCTGTGTTATATTTTACAAGCTGTATTTAATAAATTAATATTTCCTGTGACGCAGTTTCAATTACATTTTGCTCGTCTCCGGTCGCGTCGCTCGCAGCGCAGCCACAAGTCATTCGCTATTAAGCGGTCACCTTTATTTTCTTAGTCTTGAACAGCGTTTTCAATATTTTCTCTCGATAATTTCCTCTAACAAGGAACTTTGCAGTTTGCTTTTTATTAACGCTTGTTTGTAGAATACCTTCCTTTGAAGTTTTATTAAAGCCACGTTAATTAACGTCATTCAATGGAAGAGCATTTTGTTTCATGCAAAATCATTAAATATTGCGTTACGCTGAACATTCCATAATGAGACAGTTGATCGAACTATGATTTATTATTGCTTATATTTATTATATTGCTTTGAAAGCAAAAGCAGTCAACGTGATTACATAATAAAAAAGGACGATTGTGCTATATGAGACTACGCTAGACTGATTTAATTAAAACCTTCTTACAATTGTAATACAATTTTCCGTTCATTCCATAAAAACATATGTTATGTTCGAGATTTAAGGCACTGGTGCTTTAACTTTACGTGTTGGCTACGAACCGTAAAAAAGAAATAAGTTAAAAAGCAAAATTCCCAACTGAATACTACACAATTCAGATGAGGATATGATTTTTAAAGGTCCGACCTTTTTATACTTACTTTAAATATATTGTTAAAGTTTCAAATTTTAACCGTAGAATCATTTGTGGTACAGGTGACGGGAGTAGTGGGGCGAGCTGAAATGCTGTCATCAGTTTTCTTCCTCGGAGCGCTTCTGTGTTATGCGCGGGCAGCCAGCAGGAGGCGATGTACAGGTAAAATCATTTAATAATTATATTAGTCTTTAGATCCCTCATAACATACATAACATATACCTACAACTCATACAGTGGTTAATTTGTAACATAAATTATATGATTGTTGTAACACATTACGTAATATGAATTCGTTGAAGTATATTAAAAGAATAGATGGAAAACGTTATATCACTTTTTCAAACAATTTTTATTTAAATACGTACTTGGTTAGAACCCAAAAAGAATTTCTCTCAAACAAACCGAATAAAAATAATCTAATGCAGTTAAATATATCCAAATTTTATTTGAACGTCGGAAGTTCGGTTGGCAGTAGGTAGGTACTCGGGAAATAACTCGGTTCTAGATTATAGAGCGGAGAACAAACTTTACGGAATTCTGCGACTGGCAAGGGTGCTCGAACACTCGCGAGGGCTGCCAGTTAATGTAATTTGAACATTTTGCATACATTTATTTTACTAGCATTAAACCCATTTCGGTTGTTGAAACGTTTGGATGTTTATTGAGTTTGAAGTAGCTGTCAATATCTCTGTCTGATTAGTAACTCAAAAATTTTATATTGATTTTCTAAACTCAAAAGTAAGGTAGGAAAAAAGTGTATAATGACATCATTAACCTATTGAAAGTTTGAAACAAAAACTCAAATGATATTTCTCACATTTTATTTTTTGCGTCTGCCAACCCTATCTGCACATCTAGAGGAATGTTAATTTGTTAAGCGTACACGTGCAAATGTTTTCGGGCTCTAAATATAACCTCTTTTTGTATAAACTTGACGGGTTCAAATACCTCTATAATTTATTTCGCGCCGAGCTTCGCTAAACAAGCTGTGTAGATATTATTTTTATGAAAATATTCGTGTTTTCAAACTAAAAAGTCAATTCAAAACATCCGCGCAGATAAAGTTCATAGATTTATTCTGAAACAGCGAATTTTAAAATCGAACTCTATTTTGGCGCGTAGGTAATATTTGTACAAAGTTGTATAGATATAAAATGAGATTGGTTTTTCAGACTCTTTTATTAGATTTAAATATCAATAGACTTATTTCTAAATTTTTGTAGTAAAATTGTGTCAGATTTTTTGCGAACTACTCCATACTTTCAGGCATTATAAATACTAATTACTTTGCAACACTTCCAAGTATCTCTCAACATTTCCACCGCATAGAACTACCTCAAAACTTCATTAATAGCAAAACGGCGTCGAGCTAAAAGCATACTGACAAGAATATTATAGAATATACCACGGCGCAACTGTTGAAAACTCCACACCGAGAACTCGAATACATCGCCGCAGAAAACACGGACAAATGACATTACGAAAGTTGTATGTTCACTGCTTAAGTGCCGCTAAATATAGATGATCAATTTCTAGATTTATACCACAAAAACATTACTTGCTCAAAGACTATTAACTTCAAATACCTTAAAGATGATCGTTCGTATACGTATTGGATTAATAATTCCTAATTCATTTCTAACATAAATTGTATTGTTCTAATGAGGAGAGACTTCACGTTTGTTAAACATATTACACATCCCCATTCGATGTTATTTCAAAAAATAACCAATAAAGGCTCATAAGCTCATACAAGCGCTGTTACATTGCTTCTTAAGTATTACGAACCTATCCAATTAGGTCTCCTTGTTTCCTTTTCATCCTTATCATTCAAAAGAATCTTCACTTGCGTTTCTTAATGAGCTAGACTATACGTTATCCACTTTTTATGAAAGGCACACTCGACACGATTTTCAGACGTGATTATTACGGTTTTGTTTATAACTCTTTGAGGAATAAATGTGCTCTCAATAACTTATTGTGATAGACGATGAATTAATATTTCAATAACTTTTGTTAGAAGCTATACAAACTTCAATGGGCCTTTAAAATTTTATCCAAACTTTATCCACCTAAATGTTGTAATAAATTGTATCTAATTTGTTATATTGACATCAATAGGTAATGCCCACTTACGTTAGAATAAGAATGATTAAACACAACAAAATCCCGTTTTAAATACAAATATTCGCGATTTCGTAGGCACCTTCTCCTCTTAACAAAGGTTTTATCATCTAATTATTTTTTCCTATTTCCATACAGCCTAATGAAATTCTTACAGAGACACTACGGGTTGTTACTTGTTATAAAGCGTATTTTATTTACCCAGAGGTGTGCTTACCGTTATATAAAGTGGAGCCTAAGGTCCTTATTTTGTCGGTGCGACTTCTCTGTGACCTGCGGTTAAATGGGCGATAAGCGCTATCTGAGAGAACTTTCAACCAAATTATTCGCGGAGTTGAATGCGATAGCTTGCCCTAACATTTTTTGGTTACCGAGAAACTATGATAAGAAAATGATCCAAGGAAATTGAATTTTGTCAGTTTTTTCCAAGAACTTTCTTAGGATATTGTATGACAATTTTATTTATTTTTGTACAAGTGTTTCAAATAATCTATACTAATATTTTAAAGAAGTAAAGTTTGTGTGCTTGTTAAATTGTAAGGGGTAATCGAGATCTACTGAACCGATTTTAAAAACTCTTTCACCAATAGAAAGCCACATTATTGCTGATTGTCATAGGCTATATAAAAAAGGATTAACATTATGCCCAACGAAGTGGGCACGGGTCCGCTAGACTAATATAAAAATGAAAAGCAAAAGTATTTTCTATCTTAATTTCAAAATACGTATACGTAAGCTTTCCATCTCCATATGTTATGATTTATTTCGAGGCCCGTATATTCTTTCCTAGTTTATTTCAACGCAAACCTCTGGAGAAATTATGTGATCACTTATACTGCATGTGTTGAATTTCAAACCCCAACGGCATAAACTAGTTTTATTAAAACGTACTGTTGTTATAAGTTAGATATGGCCTAGTTACTGGTTCTGCCGCTATCGATGTAGGGCATTACTATAATTAATAACTTTTTCTTTTATCTAACTTTAAAACTGATATGATTTTTAATATTGGTTCTGAAATATGTCTGCTACATATTTCAGAAATAGATTTCTGTTCATTGTATCGGCTTATTGCGTGCTTGTGCAATATAATGAGGAAAAAAATACATAACGCAAGCGGAAATATTACGAGACGTTCCATTAACAAAGACAATTATTGCTGTAGAATTGAGTACATCACAAAAATAATTTGTCAAAAATTCGTCAAATTTAACACAGAAACCGCCACCACTTTGTCGTTTTTCGTTAGAACACAATGATTCCTTTTTTATTAAAATTCATTGTTTTAGTTTCATTGTTTCAAATGTTTTAATGACTATATTTTCACCATTCATTTGAATCTGGGCCGAGCTAGGTACTGCTAACTGTTTTATTCACTGGCTCAATATGCCACTTCAGTACTCTTTAGAGTTAAAGAAAATGAGCGGCTTGAATTAGCGCGAATAAACTTACCTCTTTACTTACATTCAACGTCCCTTGAATAAGGAACTAAGCGAGTACGCAACCAATGTCACCCGTAACGGACGGATATGAATATGGATTATTTTGAAGCTTAAATATTCCCTCGAAAATGCCATCGTCGGTCAATAGCACATTCCTCCCAAGTCAACTATTCCGGCTTTCGGATATTCAGTTTGGAAGGGTCGGTAGTTTGTGGATCAATATGAGACGAGATGAATTCCCATACATTTTCCTTTAATATATAAATACTAATATGTTTTTTCAGATTGGCGCTATGTCGCCGCATGCACGGTATGCGTTGGAGTAGCGATGCTGTGTAAGGAACAAGGAATTACCGTGACTGCGGTGTGCGTCGTCTACGAACTATTCGTAGCGCAAAAGGTACTTGAGATATAATCTTTTTATTAATAGTAACAACTAATAAATATAGTGCGCTTAACACTTTTACTAGACTAAGGAACGTGGTACGTTGTGTTTAATACAAATATCAATCAATATAAGAATATATTCAGTGCAGAAGCACTGGCATTATAGTAAAACATAAAAT
Organism: Eurema hecabe; assembly: GCA_026213755.1. Lineage (NCBI taxonomy): Eukaryota > Metazoa > Arthropoda > Insecta > Lepidoptera > Pieridae > Terias > Terias hecabe. Next base: position 2,755,804 of record JADANM010005989.1, on the reverse strand, counting down.
TCCTGTCAAAAAACCAACCAACAAAAATTAACAATGTCCCAGCTGGTCAACCGACGGATTCTGGAAGTGTAACTTACTCAAGAGTGAGAAGAATGAGCCTCTTAAATGGTAGTTATAACAACATAGGTAGGTATTATATAACATATTGCTCGTATATACTTTCAGCGGCGCACAACTAGCGGTCGTACGTGGCTGGAGATCTGGGGTAAAGGCGGTTGGGGCTGCGCGTGCGGCGAGGCGGCGCGCAGGGTCACCACCGTGTGCTGCGCCAGTCTCGCCCTCCTAGCTGCAAGACTGCACGTGATGGGCGCCCAGCTGCCCGTGTTCACGAGATTTGACAACCCTGCTGGCGCCGCACCGCCGCCTGCTAGGTAAGATCCCGTAGATTAAAAAGGTAGACTAAAAGTCTTCGAAGAACTTCCTTCTTCGGTAATAACTGTGCCTTCAATGGTATGGAGATTTAATACGCGTGTCGCAGTCACATTGCCGGGTCTGTGTGCTTTAAGATCAGCCGTAAAGTTATATAAATATAGATAGTTAACATGACAGCAAAAGTGGTCCATGGACGATTACATAATATGCCTAAAACCATTGTATATAAGCCAGTAACCTACTCGTTCATGTTCGAAAAGAGAGAGTGCTGTTTTTTGCGGGTTACATAAATTATAAATAGTAATAATGACCCTTTAAGTATTAGGGTTAATAGTGTATTTTCCAATTACACTACAAATGACTCAACAATTTTAAATTTTGTTTTAACACTAATCGATATACGTATGAAGAATTATAAGCAAAAATATTGAAATAGGACGATTGTACGAAACATTTATTTCACATAAATCACTCAGAACGGTTGTGCTTAAACTGGTACAATGCAGTCGGAGTTGTTCAAGAGCTGGAAAGTTAAGACTATTCATTACAAGTGGTATTAATTTTTACTCGAACAACGGAACAACTGGGGCGCGGTGACCTCTTGTGACGGCTGTACGTACAAACGCTACAATACTTGCACGAGATTAAAACCTGTAATTATAGGTCTTTTTAACAATGTTAATGTTATATAAACAATAAGCTATGTTTGTGTTCCTTTTGAAACGAGTGTAGGAGCTAATTGGATTGTTTTGTCTACAGCCTGGAAATAGATTGTTATTGTCGAGTTGAGAGAACTCAGTTCGTTGTTCGTACATATTACATATCAGTGATCATTTTTGTTCAATGTTTATTGTTGTTCGTTATAACTATATCTATTTTAAGATATTACTAAGAAGTGCGTTTTTTTACCGCGTTAAATCCCATCCCGCCTTTATTTTGATAGTACTTCTGCTATATGGGACGAAGACGAATCTAATAGAGCAAAAATTATTATGATATAAAATTTAAATATTAACTTTATGAAATACATAGATAAATTGACTCTTTCATAAACAAAGCATTTTTTTAATGTATATTTTTTATCTGACTTACACACATGTTGCAATAGATCATATCTAATGGATCGTTCCAATGCTTCCAAGTTCGCACGTAAATGCAGTCTGAACAGCGCATTATGTATGAGGCGATTATTACACTCCGGGGCTTTGCTCAAACCTTACTGCCTTTAAAGTTTGAGCAAATCCTACTGGTACCTTAAGAACCTGGTGTAAATTATAACATTTCTATAGTTAAGAGTATCCGACATACGACGTCTAACAGAAATGTGTGGTAATATTTTTGCGTGATGTTCAGATGCTCATAGGTAGTTTATATACAAGTCCCCGCATTAAAATAAACATAATTGAGATTTATTATTTCATTAATTCATCAATAAAATCGATAATATGAAAATCAAATCAAAAGTGTTACATCACTTTTCGAATTCTAATGACAGAGACAGCAATGAAATGCATTGTCATAGGGTCATGCGGTCATTGACACGTAACAGCTGATAGCTCTAAAGTGTCGTCTATGCCTTAGCGTCGATAAATTTAAATATATCTTGATAATTATTAGTTCAAATGAAATGAATTTTTAATACATTCATTTAAAATTAGGTATTCTTTGCGATCCTTAAATATTTCCACGCATTTCTGCTACCCGTTGTATATAACAGTAACCGGCCACACAGAATTGATCTTTGATTTAATTAAATATGAACGCAGTAGATATAACAAAACACTTTTTTCAGGCACTTAACCTTCGCATACTTGCCAGCTCTAAATGCGTGGCTCCTCACTTTACCAGAAGCCCTCTGCTGCGACTGGACAATGGGCACAGTGGCATTACTCAAATCATGGCGAGACCCTCGAAATCTAGCAACATTGGCTCTTGCTACTTCACTTATAGTGGGGGCAATACACGCGTTGAGGACACGATCATCTGCGTTATCTATGGTAAGAATTAATATACATATTTATACTATTTAAGGACTTAATATTAAACAAATAAAATAAATAAAAAGTGGGTAAAGAGGACTGGAAATATGGCAAGACCTCTAATTAACATTTCTGACTATTTCATTTTTAGCTAGAGGCATACACGCGTAAACAATATGGCCTTCACAATATCTATAATAAAAACAAAATCTATTTTCAAATTGGTAATGAAAAGAACGTTTTATTCACCTTTTGTGATGGATAAGCCTGTAATTTTGTTTTCATTTCCAGGGTCTAGCGTTACTAGTCCTACCATTCCTCCCAGCCTCCAATCTCTTCTTCCCCGTGGGCTTTGTGGTAGCGGAGCGAGTGCTGTACATGCCGTCAATGGGCTGGTGTCTTCTAGTAGCCCATGGATGGAGACTTCTAGCCAAGAAAAGAGCCAAACTCGCGGCCTCCACACTAATATTTCTCCTGCTAGCCTTTAGTGCCAAAACTTACGTAAGGAACTGGGATTGGAAGACTGAATACTCAATTTTCGCGTCGGGACTCAAGGTAAGGAGAAAGAACCATTAGCTCCATGCATGCAGTGATAGAAATACAGTTACAATCAATTACATTGAGAACCGTAGTTTCTGCAACAGTGCAATCAGACATATAAACATATTACTATACATATTATTATCTATAAACTCATATATCAGATAAAATAGGTAAGGTATTTTCAGAATGAAATTAATTTGAAGATTTACTTTAATTCTACCTCATAAATTCCAGGTTAATCGTAATAACGCAAAGCTCTACAATAACGTAGGCCATGCTCTTGAGGCAGAAGGCCAGTATGCAGAGGCGTTAGAATTCTTCAAAACTGCTGTAAACGTTCAACCCGATGACGTTGGCGCACATATTAATGTTGGAAGAACTTTCAATCATTTAGGACGATACCAGGAAGCAGAAGACGCTTATGTCCAAGCAAAATCCCTTCTTCCAAAGGCAAAACCAGGGGAATCGTATCAAGCCAGAATAGCCCCAAATCATTTGAACGTTTTCCTGAACTTGGCCAATTTGATATCCAAAAATGCGACAAGATTGGAAGAAGCGGACATGTTGTACAGACAGGCGATTAGTATGCGGGCTGATTACACCCAAGCCTATATAAATAGAGGAGACATATTAATTAAGTTGAATAGGACTAAGGAGGCGCAGGAAGTATACGAGAGAGCTTTATTGTATGATAGCGGGAATCCAGATATATATTATAATGTGAGTATATAATGTTTCACTAGAATTAACTACAAAACCTACTCAATTGGTACAAGAGCCTCAGACATTATATCAGTTGATTTTTTTTAATACATCGTCCTTTATAGGTTTTCACGGTTTATTGGCTTTTGATTCATTTTCATCTTATGTTACAGTTGGGAGTAGTGCTTCTAGAGCAAGGGAAGGCATCCCAAGCGCTCGCGTATCTGGATAAGGCATTGGAATTGGAACCAGAGCACGAGCAGGCGTTGCTTAACTCGGCCATCCTCCTGCAGGAGCTGGGTGCCGCTGACTTGAGGCATCTCGCACGTCAGCGATTGCTTAAACTGCTCGATAAAGATGGTAAGAAAATAGCTTAATAGTGACTGATTGATTAATAACTAAACATTAAATAAAAAAATTTGGTTTGATGAAATCTGTATTTCATGACACGAAGACGCGAACAAAAAAGAGTCTGAACAAGGAATCTTATCTGAATTTTGGACCGCGAGCTTGAAAATTGACTTATAAAGACAACACGAATTTAATGCCTTATTTCAGATATTAACCAATTATAAGATTCTTTATAACTGCTACTATAACTACATTGTTATTATTTTATTGTTTATATTACTGTATATTACGTCATTTATGTTAAAGCTCTTTGCGTGTGTCTGTGTATTTTATATAGTCTAGCTAATTATCTTATATAAAGTGTTGTGTTGCGCTGTGTCAGCGACGAACGAGCGCGTGCACTTCAACCTGGGCATGGTGTGCATGGACGAGGGCGACGCGGAGTGCGCGGAGCGCTGGTTCCGCGGCGCCGTGCACCTCAAGCCCGACTTCCGCTCGGCGCTGTTCAACCTGGCGCTGCTGCTGGCCGACCGGCGCCGCCCGCTCGAGGCCGCGCCCTTCCTCAAGCAGCTGGTGCGCCACCACCCCGACCACGTCAAGGCGCTCGTGCTGCTCGGCGACATCTACATCAACTCCGTCAAGGACCTCGACGCCGCCGAGACTGTGAGTCGTTACTTTTTTTATAGTGTACTAGGTGCTTGACCAAAGATCGCCTGATGGTAAGTGACGCTGCGCTTAAATAAAATAAACAAATATTTCAGGACACTAATCACAGCGCCATCTAGTCCCACGCTAAGATAACGGCTAAATTACACATACATACTTTTCTTTTGTCAATATATACATACAATACATTGATTTGAACACCCAGACCCCAGTAAAAATCAAATATAAATTTGAAATATATTTTTCCGGTGTGGGGATATCTACCACTGCGCCAAGCTGTCGTCTTGTTTTTTTTACAAAATTTGGCAGTGATTCATCCCGCCCATTGAACTTATATATGCATTCATTTCGGTGATATGGAGAACTGAATTGATTGGTTAGAAGATATCGCTTTCTAGCGATAAGCTTAGCGATAGCTTAAACAAAATTAAAATCTTAAAATTAAAATTCAAAACCAATTTTAATCTGTCACATGACTTGAATGAATATTATTTCCAGTGTTACCGCCGCATCCTCGAACTGGAGCCGGACAACGTGCAAGCGCTCCACAACCTGTGCGTGGTGGCGGTGGAGCGCGGCAAGCTCGCCGTGGCCGAGGAGTGCCTCACGCGCGCCGCCGCGCTGGCGCCGCACGAACACTACATACAGCGACACCTCGCCGTGGTGCGCGCTCGCCGAGCCGCCGTCTCGCTCCCGCACGCCAAGCCCGCCCAGCCCCCCGCCGAAGTCAAAGCGAGATGGAACTACATCCCGCAACAACCCCCCGACCCGCACGAAACCGACCTCTCATAGCGACATCCTTCAAACTGACCGCATTGATAATCGAAACGCTGGGAATTAATTTGACGCATTTTTACCGACATGTAAAGGTAGGACTCCTGGGATTTTCGATGTCAATGTTTAAATCTCGACAACTCGGCCGACGTCTGTTCCGCATTTCGTCAGGGTATTCGCATTTTTTTTATTTCGTAGCGCAACAGTTAAGCTGCGAAAATGTTCCGAGGAAAGCGTGTATTATACGGAAAGGAAAATTTTAGAAATGGAACATTGTTTTTTGATCTCTACGACGTTCCATAATTTGCATTTCGTGATATTTTACTGCATTTAGATTTTGTATGTTGTCGTATATTATGTAGATATTAAAGAGAGCTTTCTTCGTTAGCCTTTATACGAGTATACGGTACGACGTACCTATGTAGACATTGAGGAGTGTAATCTTATAAAATGTATTTTGTCTAGTCACCAATTTTATTTGGCAATGTGAAGTCGAAATTTTAATTTCTAAAGTGATAGTACCTATAGTGACTACACTTGTATGTATTAAAGTGTTTATTTTTATTATGTTGTCTATAATATATGACTATGATTTATGCTATATATTGATAAATATATGAAAAATAATTATTAAAAATCAAGACACATAAACCCTAACTATATAGAGATGTATATATATAAGATGATGTTTTAAACAAAATAATATTATTTCTGTCTCATAAATTCCGTTGATTTTTTGAGAGCAAAACAATTGATAATAATTTTAGAGTTCTAAATAGTATCCAAATGGTGATTGTAATGAAAATTTACTGAAATTAAAAATGGCTATTAAAATATTTAAATGCGAATAAATATGATCTACTAATAATATTTATATCTTTGGAAAAATGCAATAATGTAGTATGCCATATCTAAATATTTTAATAGCTAATTCATATTAATAGTTGCCATGTAAAACAGCTTATTTTTGTTAGTTTATTTCACATACCTTCTCTTTTTTACTAAACAAAATACCTTCAAAATAAGTGATCACCATGCTTTCCCTTATATATGCATAGAACAAAATATTAATTCTTTATTCTAGTAGTAGGTACTTCGATGTGTGATATTACCTTGTCCCCTTATAAAATCGTAATAATTGAAACAAATAATTATAATTGACATTCAAGTACTGGATTTACAGTTCTCCAGTTCAAAAAAAAAGTAAAAATTGCAATTTACTGCATCGGCCTAGATAATAATCATGCGTATTTACAACAGTTATTGAGTAATTGATATGAATTATTCATCTACTTTATGCCATTTCCAAATCCGTATACCTATCCCTAATAAATCTTATTTTGTAACAAAAACTCACTATTATTTAAAAAGCATTCTGAAAGATGTTACTCATAACATTTGTAAATCTTAGGCCTTCCTATTGTGACTGTGTGTATAGTTTACTTAATAGTGTTATTTTCATAAAACGCCAATGTTATGTAAAATTAAGGTGATCGACCGTTATTAGTATAATGTAGATGTGAAATGTAACGTTGTTAATGTTTTAAGATACAAAGTACTTTTGTAAAAACTGAAATTTTTTACAATGTCTTGAAACATTTCTGGTGGAACTCCAGCGGGAGTGGAATTCGTAAGGACCCCGAATATTATATTTGTCGTCAAAACATTTATTTTTATAAAATAAATGATGTTTCAAATTTGGACTCTTGTTTAATTGTAAAACCCTACACCAACGGAAATTATGAATACTTATCAAAATAGTTTATCACATTTTTTTTAGTAAATCAGCTAAGGTCCACAAATGTATTACCTAGTGATTAATGAACCAACATACAATTGATCGATGATGATGATAGCAAATTTATTTAACATGTGATAAAAAATTTAAGTAACTGTATGTTCCGTTTTAAGTAAACTCTATACACATTTATATGATTACTTTTATATATAGTATGATACATTTATTTGATTATATTTTTATTAAAAAACAATTTTCTAAAAACTTTATAGCTAAAGGTTTGGCATGATGGTTATTTAGACTTTATATGGGCTATTATTATATTTAAAATCTTGCCTACATGAAACTCGTCTAACTGCACTGAATCCATTTTAAATTGTTTTATTATTTCTGCTAAGCTTTATTGTTGAAAAAATAAAATTATAACTTGAAATGATGGCATCATTTGGCCAATAGACTTGTCATGTTTATATTTTGATTTAGTAAAGTAGCAATTTACTTAGTTCTTCAATTATACGATTTTTCTGCTTGCAATGCTTAACATTGAATATTTTAACTTCATCTACATTTATATATCGAGAACTCTTAAAAGTACTAAGAAGTGCTTTCGCTCGATGCGGGCTTGTATAATACTAGAAAATAAAATAATATTTTTTTTCTTTAATTTGACAATGATGGAACTGTCGCACTATGCTATGTAATTGAAAAACTAGGTTTTCTTCTTATCCTTCTTGGTTAAAACTTAAATGGCAGTGCTGCGTTAACGCAATTTTGCCAATGTCTAGTAGTAGTAGATAAAATAAGCATAAAATGTAGCGATTACATTCTCTTTGGAAATAAGTTTGAGGAATGACTCATATTGAATTACTGTCAGACGTCAGTTGTCAGTTGTCACTTATACAAAATTTAAATAAAAACTTAAAATTGCCATTAATCACAAAATTGAATTAAAAACTTAAAAGTGTCAAGACTCAAGTGACAAGTCAAGAGTCAAGACTTATCAGTCACTGAGTCATCAGTCATCACTCAAGTGATGTTAATATGTTATGCTTAACATTTAAACTAGGCTGGCGACTTATGTTTATTTGGTTTTTAATGGTAATAAGCGCTTAATAAAATAATATAGAATATGAATTCGCCATTATCTCCATATTGGCAAGTTTTAAACGTTAAAGTATAGGTATCATACGTAAAACAATCATTTTTAAAATAGTTATGCTGATAAGATAATGTATAATAATAATGTATAATAATATTATTGCTGTAATATCATAAAAAAAAGAAACAGTACCTGTATGTTGCATGACTGATGTATTTAAATTTTCTCCATAAGTATAGTAGTACATTTTAAAAGTAATGAACATGGTATGTTCTGTTTCTAAACATTTATTTTTTTAATTTTATAAAAAGTACATAGTATATGAAATATTTCAGGAAATACAAGATACAGTTTCTACCTCAGAGATGTCTGAAGAAGCGTCTAATATCAAGCCCAAGGGCCGCATGAGTGCTTATGCATATTATTTAAAATTAAGTTGGGAAGAACATAAGGAGAAAAATCCTGATACAACTGCTGACTATCCTGAATTTGCAAAGGAATGTTACAGCAGATGGGAAGCAAGTATAATCCATGAATACAATAAACAATACACTAATAGAATAAACTAGGGGCCCATTTATAATTAATTTAAAATTATTAAAAAAAATAGACATTTTCAGCATATTTTGTCTTGTTGAACTTCCACCATGTAAAATTTGTTATTTTATTAAGTCTAAACAGATATTGATATCATTGATATTTTTGTGGTATCATGCCTTGTCCCCTCTGAATAGGGTTTCCCCGGATTTGACCTACTTTAGAAAGCGTTTGAAGAGCGTCCAGGCAGAATTTAAATAGTAGTCCAGGTAAAACCATATAATCTATAAAATCTGGTTTGCATAGTATTGTTTCCCTTGTTGTTGTATAATCTGGTTTCTATTTATGGACTATCAACAAGTGTTAAAGTCATCTGTTGTTTATGAAGCAGCCAATGTTATATTAATTTGAATTATTTTTCACTTTCCAGACCATGACCAAAGAAGAAAAACAAAAGTTCATTGATATGGCAGAAGAGGATGTTTTGCGTTACGAAAAGGAGATTCAAAATTACAGACAACCAAGATATGATCAGGAACGCCTCAGGCCTCGGCCCAATAGGCCAGACCCCAAAGCTCCAAAACGGCCAATGTACTATTAATTAATCAATCAATAATTTTATTTAATCCTAATTCTTTATATATAACACCATATCATATAAGCTTTATTAACCTTTATATAAGCTATTGCTTATATAATATATTGCTTATATTGATTTGTGAAGAAACAACCGAATTTTACTTATTTCTTTATGCCTTGGGTTAACAGGTCGTCATTTTTTTGGTTCTGTCTAGACATGAGGCCTACAGTTAGGGAAGAATTCCCAGATTACTCAGTAACAGAAACGGCAAAGGAACTTGGACGCCGCTGGCTCGCAATAGATCCTGTGACTAAAGCTAAGTATGAGGCTCTTGGAGCAGAGGACCAAGCAAGATATGATCGGGTATACATTTATGACCATAAACAAATTAGAAACGAGACAAATTTAATTAGTAACCTTTCACATTAATTCATCTTTTTTTTTTTAGGAAGTAGCAGAATATAAAAAATCTGAGACAGCAACAGGAAGCATAAAAGATGAATTATGATTTGACTTGTCCTTCAAATATTTGAAACAAAGTAAGAGACTACACTTATTAATTCCAATTTCCAGTTTTACAAATACTAGTGAATGTAAATATGTAAATAACAAAAGATTATACCCATTGCTTATTTTTAACAATATTTATTTTATAAGTATAGTATGGTACAATAATATATATTATATATAAACTAGTGTTTTATTTAAACTTCTCCTTTTTACTATTAATAGTATTTCTCATAGGCCTTTCAGCATGACATTCATGACTAGCCGTTGCTCGCGACTTCGTCCCCGTCGATTTATTTTTCCATTCCAGCGCGTTCAAACAAACACTCTTCAGCTTTATTATATTAGTATGGATACATTCAATACATACAGGACAGGGGGTAAAGCTATTACGATAGTAAGGTATAATAATCGTCATGAATGTTTAGCGATTGACGAGAATAGCTGCGCATCGGTAGAATCGCGCTCGTAATTGACGTATCAGTGCGAGAAAGACAACACGACTGGGACAACCAATCAACGCTCGCGCATTCGACGATCACGCGCCCCGCGCGCCGCGCCGCTACCTCGATGCCTTATTTTTGAATTCTGCGCAGGTTTCTATAATTGACGGTTACTGTACTTAGATGGTCACGTAAATTAAGATAAGCTTAGAATAATTTTCTCATTGAAATCCTATTAATTAACCATCTCAAAACTCCACAGTTGCTGTATTCAGTGATGGACCAGCAAATAAAACAATATAAAATATGTTGAAAGTAAGTAGGGAATAAAATAATAGGGAAATAAAATTGGCTACATAATATTTTATGTATATATTCGATCAAAACAGTTGGGCAAGTATATACAATTTATGGTAGATATCGTCGGTATCTTAAGGTTAAGTACTTAATGTTTTAGTATATTACAGTTACAATGCAAGTTCAAAGTATAATGTTGTTGGGTTTTGTTGTTTTTTTAACAAAATCATATGCATACTAAAGTTACGTTTAATATTATGGCTATTAGAGAAACAGAAATATCAACATTTTGATTTCCACATAAATAAAATTTTTAAAGATTCGTCTTGATGCTTTATACATGATGTTAAAACCTGTAAACCATTTACATAATATCTATTGACATATTGTTGCAATTTAACTAAAATAACACCGCAATATTAAATATAACAGTAACCATGCTATTTAAAATAATCTTTAACAAAAAATTAGATCTTAAGGAATTATAATTTAACTAGATGACTATTTACATTTGATAAGTATTAAAATATTTATCCGTTCATCGCTTATGGTCTAACTACACTATACTATCATAGTAGTATGTATGACTTCTTATGTTAGAACCACTTAACTAACTATTGCTGTATTAGGGTCTTAAGGCAATATAATGCGAAAGAATACCTGTCCATATAAACACATAGCACCTTAAATGTAATTTAACGTACGTATATATCACAGCATTTTAAGATGTTATAGTATCGATATGGGCATAACTGCTAAAGATTGCTAAATTAAAAGATCACCTCAGTCTTTGAGACAATAGACAATGTGAAATCTTAACCATAGATCTAATTTATACTTTATTATTTAAGTTTATTTCTGTTCCTAGACTGAAATGGGTAAAAATTTGTTTTCATTGAGCCATTAGTATCAAAAAAATTAACAAATACGTAAAGGATGAAGTTTACACATTATTGGAACATAATAGATACTACATTGCACTCAAGGGATATTTCGAGGTGTTAAACAAAATTTTAATACTATGCCTTTAAAAAATATAACACAAACACCAATTGAATAGGGTAAAAAGAGTATTTATGTCATCAAAAGTATAATTAAGAACCAGCTTTTAAAGAAATAACAATTCTATAACAATGTTGACCAATATCGCGTTATGTTGCCCAAAGACAATTTTTAAGAACGTTTTTGATCTACTAGGAATTTCTGCTATCAACATAATTAACACACGACAAAACAAATACTGTCTTGATAATGTTCAAAAGAGTTATTGAAAATGTTAAGATTTCTGTGTAGGTATTTTGGAAAAGTATCCAAATAATACTATAAACAATTAAATATAAACAAATGAAGGTCTGATTTACATTTCAAAATCGGTACTTTTTCATTTATTATTTGCGTGAGGGTAATTCAATAGTAATAGGGCTAAACTTGGGAATTCTGATAAAATTAAACCTAACATTTCCTACACGATCAGATCTTATAACAACAACAATATAAAAATAAATCGTTGCTCATTTAATCACGTTAAATTTCTAGTATTAAACATTTGTTATGATGCGTTCATAAAACGCCTATCCATTACAGATAGCATATAAAACTATAATTTTATTTTTTTTTAAGTAAGTTTTTCAAGTTTTATATAAAACAAATTAAACAAATTCTTTCAAAAGTTAAACAATCAAAAATAATTTAAACATATTTTTTTCGTTCACTCGTATGAAAAGTGCCATTTCCATAAAAATACTTTTACATCCATCCTCAAATAAAAAATCGGTCATAATACAAATTGCTACCAAGGGTTTAATTACTAAAGGGGAGTTAATTTATAATGATGAAGTTATGGTAACTAATATTGACAAACAACTGGTATACCTCACATATAAAATTTTGAGCTCTAAACATAAGGTGTTATAAAGTTTGGCTTACACAATTCCATAATTATAAAATGTAAAACTAGACAAAACTTTGACCGTCATCCAAAAACTGTAAAATTTAATTAACATTATATATTCCATCTCAACCTTTCCGATTGTTCCATTTCCAGCTTTAGCGAGCCGAACTGAAACTACAAACAGTGAAATGTTCATGTAACCTAAATAATAATACTATATGTCATTCACTTGTACTCCTCGTCCCGTTCATATTCAACAGCGTCGTCATCAGCTTCTACTAACTGTTGAACTTGTTGTTGTTGTAACAGAGGTCCTTTTTTGTATGCTGTCATTTCCTGAAATTATTGCAGATATTGGTATTATTAGTAAGCTCTATTGAATTATATTCAACTTGAGATAAATTTTGATAAGCAATTTTTATCAATGATGATTCAATCAATGCCATATTTTGTATTATGTATATTGTTGTGAAAATTGGTGAAGAGAATAACCATATATGTAATTATTATTACAATTATTACAAGAGAATGGAACACTTACCCGATCATACCGCGCCTTATCCTTCTCACTGAGGGACTCGTACTTTGACTTAGTATCAGGATCAGCCGCTGCCCAGCGCCGGCCAAGCTCCTTCGCTATATCGCCCATCGAGTACTCTGGGTTGTTAGCCTTCACTTTTGATCTTTCATCATTGCAGAACCAAAAGAACGCTGAACTGTTGAAGAATTAAAACTGTTACAGTTAAAGTTCAATTGTTAAGAATATCTAGTAAGAAATATAGAATAGGTGTATTCAACAATAAGAGAATTATCGATATCCACAAATGACAAAGTTATGCCCAAACATATGCAAAAACAGCTTATAATGATCGAAATGAGAAACCTTTTTTAAGTTATTTAAAAAAGATACAGGAATATCAGTAGGACAAAAATGTCTATGAATTCAGAAAACCGCTCTTATGGGTACAACTCTAACCAAATAAGAAAAATTCGTGACCATAACTCACAGCGATCGTTTCGGCGCATTAGGGTCTTTGGGTTGCTGCCGCTTTCTTCCACGCACTTTGATATCCTTAGGAGGTACATAGTTTTTCATCTCGAGATCATACCGCTTCTTATCTTGCTCAGCCATCTCGTGGAACCTTTGCTTTTCTTTGTCTGACATTGTCTGAAAATTGAACAAGTTTTTCAAGTTTATTGGGCTATCTTTGATTAAATTTTTTTTTAATGTCAAAGTTAAGATTTTAATTTTTAATTATTACAATTAAGAAGCTTTCATTTTTTTATGTAATATTAATTATTAAATAATACATTATAACAATATAATATATGCTTACATTCCATCTCTCAGCACACTTCTTAGAGAATGCGGCAAAAACAACATTTTCATCTGGATATTTCCTTTTATGTTCTTCCCTACATGTTTGTACAAAGAAAGCATATGCGGTCATTCGACCTCTAGGCTTATTGTATGGCTTTGCTCGGGGCATCCTTGTTTTGACTGTATTTTGGGCTATTAATGCTTGCTGCTGGGCTTGTTGCTGTAATTCCTGAAAAATACATAAATTATAAGTAAAAATATATTACTAGAACAAGGAAATACTTAATAAATATTGTTGCAAAGCTTATCATGTTATGTCTACCTGAAGTGTAGCTGATTGCCTTTGTAAAGCAGCCTGAATTTGTTGTTGTTGCACTGCTTGCAAGTGTTCTTGTAAACTTTGCTGCTGTTGTTGTAAAGTCTGAACAACTTGCTGTTGTAATGCAGCCTGAGCGACTAGAGCTTGTGCTTGGGCTTGAGATACTTGTATTAGATTCTGCTGATTATTCTGTTGTTCTTGTTTTGTCTGCTGCTGCTGTTGTTGATGTTGCTGCTGCTGATGTTGCTGCTGCTGCTGTATTTGCTGTTGTTGCTGAATTTGTTGTTGTAACATCTGTTGTAGTGTTTGTTGCTGATTTTGTTGCAAAGTTTGCTGTAGGTTTTGTGCTTGTTGTTGTAAAGCTTGCTGCAAATTCTGATGCTGTTGCAACTGCTGCTGTAACTGATTCTGTTGTTGCTGAATTTGATTTTGCTCTTTCTGTTGTTGCTGTAATGCTTGATGATTTTGCTCTATACCATTTTGTTGGTTGTTCTGTTCTGAATCTGAACTTCCTTGGTTTTGAGACTGTAACAAGATATTTAAATAAAATAAATAAACAACTAAGGAACATAATAGGAATTACGATTCATAAAATAAAAGTTGTTAGAAGTTATGTGACATACAATTTTATATAATGTTATTATTTTCAAGAAGAATCACTTTATTTTAATTCTTACTTTATCTAAAAAAGATAAACATTCATATGATATATTCAAGATAAACGTTTTCTTAAACGTAATGTCAACTTATAAGTGACATTTTATTTTTGACACTTAACAGTAAATGCATCGTATTTACTATTTCGTACATTAGATTTTTTTGATAAAATTACTCTTGGTCACTTAAACAATAAGTAGTTCGAGCTGTTTTACAAAACAACTTCATTTATATCAGAGGAATTACTTTACAATTGATTTTTAATCCTTCAATATTTTTGCAACATTAGTCTTTTTAAATACAACATTAAATGTACAAATATATTTCAAATAATGCGGCCTATTTACAAGCCTAATTTTGATTAGAATTGTGTTTTAACCGAGTTTCTCTCTGTAATAGTATGTCTGATATTCAACTTTTCGAAAGGTCATTGATCTCACTAAGTCCTCGAACTTTATTAATACCATAACCTTGAAAATAGTAATTGAAAGTGGAATATAAAGAACTTTCCCATCATACAAGCGTGTATTTCTTATGTAATTTGTTTGTTTAGATAAATATAAAAACAAGGTGGTGTAGGTACGTAAAAACGCAAATGACTGGTTGTACTTTTCATCATAAATGTATGACTTAACCTTAACCTGTGATATTATCATCGATTTAAATGCATATTTGAAATAGTATTGCAAAGTTTTACTATAAGGTACATTTACATGGCAAAGAACAAAATTAAACTAATAATTTTATTTATAAATGTGAAGTTACCGAGGGAGAAGAAGCTTGTTGATTTTCTACGGAGGTAGCAGTATACCACCACGTTTGTTGTGGTGACTCCTCCCTTGTACTAGAGCTATTTATCATACGATAATCGAAATTAGGGGTTGCATTATCACCGCCATTGTTCGAAAATCCTCCAGTCATTTTATAGGTGTACAGTTGGTGTGTAGCCGCGGCAGTACTCCTTGCTATTTCCTCGTTCATTTGTTGTTGGTGTTGGAGTTCGCCGGAGCCTCCTGACCACCATGAGGCATCGTCGCGCGCACCCCAAGCGCCCCCCGTCGCGCCCCGTTCCCCCATATCACAATCCCCGCTTTCGGTCAACCAGTTTCTTTATCCTCTATACCTTATTGTCTTTTTTCTTTTTAAGTTACTTTCATATCATTTATTTAAAACAATAATAACACTTAACCTCGCTAAAGTTATTTTATCGTAAAAACCAGAACTTTATAACACAAACGAAATTTTCATGACAAAGACTTAGTATTACTATATATAGGAAACATTAATTAAACGAAACACGGTTGTTCCAAGTTCAAAATACACGAGATCACCGATGTTTTTGATGAACAAAAAACTGCCGGCTATAAGTTCGACTCAACGCGCGTACGTTCTGTCTCTGTACCAAAGTCAATACAGTTGGCAACGTCGCGTAACAAGACGCTAAACAAGTATATAGTGGCGCCCTCAACGCGCAGCGGCCATCATGAAAACATGGATATCCAAAAGAAAGAGACAGACTGTACTCGAAGTGGTAACTACTTCGTCCACCAACCGGTCAATAAGACGATTAGCGCAGCTTCGACTGAGTATTGAAATTCTTTTGTTTACATTTTTTGTAGTATAACTTTCTCTTTTTATATTCTACCTGTTTTGTTTTACTAAAATAAGCATTCCTTATTACAAAGAGGCTTATGAAATAATGCTTCTTTTATTATACTTATTAATTCTTTACAAATTAATGCTTAGACTTAGTATACAGCATTGGGTCCATAAAATTTGGGATATCAAATTATTAGTCCATTACTTTATAATCTACAGGCTATAGTAGAAATTCAGACAATTCCTTAATACCTTAAATACAAGGTATATTTTTTTTCTCTTAATTTTGGCAAAGTAAACAATATGGTTGAGGCATTTACGCATTTACTATTGTCCCTAAATTACGGCTTACCTACTGAATTTCAATAGAAACATACAATAAAACGTTAAGAGTCTTCCGTTAAATTTACTTTAATAAGTGGAAGTGATTCACATAACAAACGGATTTAAGAAATAAATAATTTGGGTGCTTTTTTGGTTTCATACCTAGAAGAGAATAACGGTTGCCCTATTAGATCACTTCGTTATCCGTAGGTTAGTGCATATTATGTAATTAATAATAATACTGATATTAAAAATAATCGTACAATGGTTTTAGACCAATGTAGATCTACACCTCAAATGGCCATGCGTGGTTCAATAACTTGGGATATACAGCATCCTGAGTATCACGCTTATTGAGGAGGAGAGAGCATGCGGTGGGAGCAATGCGTGCAGGTGGTATGATATCTCGCACGTGGTATATTAAAGTCCGATATGGAAGTGATGTGGTGAGGTCAGCACCGCTCTGGAGTAACAATATTAGTGGTTGTGAAACGACACGGTCTGCTATCTTGGCGGAACCCTAAGCCACGGACCACCGGAGTGGACCACCGTACAGCATTGGAGCGGCGTGAATTCACGTCGCCTGACGTGGTATGCGGAAGAATTTGCAAGAGTACCCGTGACTCCTTTATCCAGCGGTTGGGCTGAATACCATAGGGATTTAGTCGGTAAAATTCTGTAGTTAACTATAGATATACCCCGAGGCTCATTGCTCATGCAATGCCCACATAAAAACAGGTCTACGGACTACGGCGTAAAACAATTACGACTTCAATTAGCAAATAAACACAAAGGTATTTCGATACTGTCGAGGGGATCAAACTATAAAAGAGCAATTACTATCGTCATAGATCACGAACATATAACTGAAAGCTGAAATTGGAATTATTTCAAGAAAGCTATAATACAAAATCAAATAGGTTATCATTTAAAAGGTCACATTGCCGAATTTTCAATATTCATACTTTTAAGGTACACAATCTACGAAGGGCTACTCCCACTCGTTCCTCATATTTCATGATGTGAAATTATACGTTGAGTCTAGTCCTAGTCACACGAACGAACACTCATACTAAAAATGTTAGATGAATAAACCGCTGATTGATCCGTTAAGAGAGTAATACATGCCAATACAATTGGATTAAAAAAAGGATGAAAATTTTCGTCTTAAAATAAAAGTTAGTCATAGATGTAAACACTTGATAGAGATAAGAACCTAAGTAAAAATTTTTCTTGATTTTTATAATTTCGACCCACAGGTATAGATTGCGTCATTTATGTTTAGCGCTGGACGAGGATAGCTGCGCATGGGTAGAATCGCGCTCGTAATTGACGTATTGGTGCGAGAAAGACAACACGACTGGGACAACCAATCAACGCTCGCGCACCCGACGATCACGCGCCCCGCGCGAGATCTTTCTTCTCGAGATTCTTGACTTCTGCGCAGGTTTCGTTCAGCGCTAAAGATTCGTGACGCGTACTATACAAGGGGTGAAATATTGTATAATATTATGTGTTTAAGAAAAGCGATATTTATTTCTGATATGATAAATGGCTTTA
Source organism: Eurema hecabe (assembly GCA_026213755.1). Taxonomy (NCBI): domain Eukaryota; kingdom Metazoa; phylum Arthropoda; class Insecta; order Lepidoptera; family Pieridae; genus Terias; species Terias hecabe. The sequence continues at coordinate 2,737,545 of JADANM010005989.1, read as the reverse complement.
GAATTATGATTAATTGATATGTAGCAATACAAACTAATTTTTTTATCAAAATTATAAGACAGCAAGAACTGCGTTGACACTTGACAATCGATAAACGTTTTCCAATTTCCGGTAAAATGTCGATGTCATAAACATAACAAAACATTCGTAATACTTTTATTTTTTCTCATGTAAAGATAACGTTGCATTATTTTCTTTACAAAATTAAATTTAAACTTTTATTGATTTTATGAATAATACTCAATGGTTGTAATATTGATTTTAATTAATAGCTGCTAATAATTATATCGAATAAATTAAATTGAATTATATTGTTCATAAGCTGTCGTTTATAAACTTTAGGTACCTTTTGACGACCAAGAGATTTTTTTATATATTTTAAGTATTACGCCTTAAAACTATATAATAAATTGTTACAAAATCTGAATTTAACTTCAAAAGATATAAAAATATACCTTACCTTAATCAAAACTTACCTTTAAGGTAAATTAAATAAAATTAAACAAAAGAAGAACAACACAGAAATAATATTTTATTCCCCCAAAAAAAGGACCTACTAAAACAAGTTAACTTCACAACAATGGTATCAATTTTTTTTTTATATTTTTAATACATAAATACACTTTAACCTAGTCTAATATATATTAAACTTAATAAACGTAGGCATATTTTTTTTTATACTCACCTTACTAATAATCAACAACTATTAAATATTAGAGAGGATTATTAAATATTATTATAGTACGCGCAAATTAAACTAACAATTCTGACCGCTTTAATTTATTTATTTTTCATAATATTATAATCCAATAAGAAATTGAAAATGTTTAAACCGGGTTTAATTAATAAAACATTATAATTTCCTAAGACAGACAAATTTAGGTTAGGTACTTACTTATTATTATAGTTCGTACTGTTTTATATGTAGTGTCACTTTACTTCGTCGGCATTCGGCAGCCATTTGCTTGTAAAATTAGAACGTAAAACTATAAATAACGTAACAAACTATACAATGTCATCTCTTATTAAACCACTTACACATCGCACCAATATATTGTTAAAATTTTCCTGAAATAATACGTAAAGTGGGAAATAGTAGAACTCACCAAGTATATATTTTTAAATAACAAGCGAGCACACGATTTCAGCGCTTATTACGTAGGGAACTTCGCGTTCCTTCGTCGTATGGAAAACATGAATAGTCGATGTCACTGACAAAATGTTTGGATTGGTGCAAATTGAAAAGCCCGCCTTTTGGCGGCCAATAGACGACAGCGTTACGGCTTTATTTTTTGTTTATACTTATCTATAAGTACATTTCGTTCAACAAAATAGAAATACACGCACACGAGTTGAGTTTTAACGTATTACAGAGAAGTAAAACGTTTATGTATTGCTTCTTTTAGTTTATGTGTAGCTGCAGAGTGTGGCTGTGTGAGTGTATTGTATTGGTGTTGTGCTATTGCTGTTGCGTTTTTTAAGGTGACGGGACGTCTTGTATTTTCAGCCGCGATCGGTACAAAACATCCATTTTGTGTTTTTAAATTGAAATAAACCGTATCGTCTGATTAGTTACGAGTTAACATTGTGATTTGAAGAAGTTTACACTAAAAAATAAACGTATAGTGTTAGTTGCTGCTTTTATTTTAAACTTATGCGGAGCCATGGACATTACAGTATTTTGAGAAAAGTGCAGTGAATAAATCAATTTGACTTTATAAGTAAAGCACAGTGGCAAATTTTATCATTTAAACTGAAATTATACAAAATTCTCTGTGCATAATAATAGATATGGTTGGTGTTATTGCGACTCATAACCTCAACCAGGAGGTTTTGTGAGGACGTCGATCAACAGCCCGTAACGTTGAACATAATTTATTTGAGTAGTTTATTTACCTGTTATATATGATTCAACGGGAATATCAAATGAACAACGGGTTTAGTACAGGAGAAGAAGATTCCAGAGGAAATTCTGATCAAATATGTTGCCTTGTGGATGACAGCGACCGATGTAGGCGACTTGCTGGCAACGCGTCATACAGCAAACGTATTCAGAAGACTGTAGCACAAAAGAGGCTTAAACTCAACATTGACCATCAGGTTAGTCAACAAATATTTTATTTACATCATCTTCATTTATAGTTGTAGTGTTAAAGGTCTTTCCAATTTTAGAATGTCTCACAAAGCATTATAATTTCAGGCTAGACATACATATATTTGTGACTATCATAAGACAATGATTCAGTGTGCTAGAACCAAGCAGAGGCGAAACAAAGACTCAGAGGATGACAGTAATGAGGCTGAGATTGATTCACCTGAAGTAGACTGGTTTCAATTACAAGTGAATACATTAAGGAGATATAAAAAACATTACAAGGTGCCAACAAGGCCAGGCCTGAATAAGGCACAGCTTGCAGATGTAAGTAATTTTTTTCCTTATAATTATAGGGCTTATGTCCTGAAGCATTATATTTCGATACATCACTAATGTTTAATATTTTTTTCAGACTATTCAAAAACATTTCAAGTCTCTTCCAGTCAACGAAAAAGAGATTGTGACTTATTTTATTTATATGGTGAAAACAAATGGCAACAAGTTAGATCACAAAAATGGTGTTAACTCAGACTCAGTGTAATTTTAAGTGACTATTTATGACTTAGGCTTAGTCTAGTTTAGTTGATTAGTAAATTTCTCTTCTTAAATTTTCAATCTAATTAATAATATTATGTGCTCATAATATTGTATGTATAATTTCAAGTATGGCCTATTGTTTGCATTTTGTTGTGTTTAATGAATTCTCCACTTGCACGATTCTTGTGTATTAATAACACAACATGTGAATATGTAGACTTCAAATATTTATTTTCTTGTAGTGTATTTTTGTGTCTTTAATGTATTCATAAAAACATATATTTATTTCTAAATAGTTAGACAATTTTATGTTACACATTAGTATTAAATATTATGATTGTTAATTGACAAGGGAAATACTAATACTATTATTAAATGTTTTAAGTATTGTTAAAGAGATTTAATAATAACAAAATGTAAAATGTAATATTTATTACATTTTATATGAAACATATCTTTTCATTTTAATTCTCTTCTTCTGATTCTGATGAAATTTCAATCCATGACGATGTTGTTGATTTAATCTTAATTTCTGCAGTTTGTGGTAATGATGGCAAAACTGGAAATACAAAACATTGTTTTAAAAGAGGAAAATTTTACATTTGTACATAAATTATATTTTGTAAAGGTAAAAGATATTGGCCAACCCAAATTGTTTTATCATCTAACACTTCCAACCACAAACAATACATAAATTATTTCATATTTAATAACAACAAAGTAAAATCATAATAAAAAAAAATATTTAGAGAATGGATAGAAAAATATTCATCTAAGTATATATAATCTGGTATCAAACTCCTAATGAATACATCTGACAGTCAGTTTCAGAGTTAAGCACACTCAACAAAAAAAAACTAGCTTTATTATATATTTAAGTGTATATTACCGTCATATTTGCTGATCTCCTTCACTTCTTCAAGTGACTCTTCCATTTCTTCATCATGTTCCTTGTCTATGTCATTAATATTATAGTTCTTTAAACATATGGACAGGTCTTTCCTGCTGAGTGATTGTTTATGGTCAGTTGTTATCACATCTGCAAAGTTTATTTTAACCCGCTTTTGTCTGTAATAAAATATTTTTCTTTATGGCTAACATTAAGTAATTAGTTACTATAGGTGACTATGAAAGATATATAATAAAATTGTGTCTCTTCAACTCGAAAACAGTTTTACAACAATAATAAATACAATTGTTAATTTACTTCTGTTTTTAGGTACATAAATGAAGAATATATTACCGTTATTAAATATTTCGCTACCTTAAAGAATACATGATATATCATACAAATGATAGTATATAGAACATTAAGAGAGTTACATTTAAGACAACACACTGCTAAAATGGATGTGCATGAAAGTTACCTACAACTTAGTTAGTTATTGGGGTCAAAGCCTACAAATTATGCAAATACCTTTTAAACAGAACTAAACCCTTTGAAATATTTGTTCAATAGTAAGTACTAGTGTTCAGGTGCATTTAAAAATAATATTAATTGTAAAAATAAATTAGCTTACCTTAAAGTATCATCACTAATAATAGCCTTCTTTAACATATCAATTACTACCTTTCCTCTCTCTGATGCATTTAGAATTGCCTTATGTACAATATTAACATTGTCTATGGCAGCTCCAGTTAAATCTAGCAGGCAGGGTTCTTTATACTGATTTATACCAACTACAAGCAAGCCTCCTCCTGTATTGTCTTCTTCAACATTACACATACATACTGACTCCTCTATATAACTAGGATCTGATAGAAGAATGCTAAAAAATTGAAATTAATATAAGAAATACTGTGTACATTTTAATCTATAACACTACATGATTGGTTAGAAAGTTTGTTTATAACATTGTGATATAATCACTTGCTGATGAATATTATGTAGTTTTATTAATTCATGTACAGTGAATCTAGAAAATGTTACACTCATACTTACTCGCCAAATATAGCATATGTTAAACAAACTGGATAATGATATAGAACAGTGGGAATAGGGTCCTTTTCTGCCACAGTATGAATGGTTATTTTGTCTCCGACTCGTGTAACATCAGGTCTTTTGAAATGAGCAAGTGAGGCTAATGTAGCTATACTAGCACATTCTATTAGATTTCCTTCATGATTAAGTACTTTTATATCCACTCTTAAGGACCAAACCTAAAAAAGTAAGTAAAAGAATTATTTAATATTTTCAATACTTCCACTCAAACATTCATTTACAACATGACAATAGTGTCCATAAGAAAAATAAACAATAAACATATATTTGTCATCTAACAATAAAGTAAATTAAGGTCAATTAAGATAAAAGGTTACTGACCTTTTCTTCAACTACTATACATAATGATTCAAGGTCAATGCACTTGGAGTCCTTATAACATTTTTCTAGTAATCTGTTAAGGTACACAGTAAGATCCGTCTGCCGATTCGCTTCGAATTGAGGTGCAGCCATTGGACTAATTTCTACATTAATATATAGTATTCCTTCATTAGGTCTGATTTGTTTAGGTTGGACAACTTCACATGAAACTTGTGCTAAGACTCTGAAAGGTCACAAAATTTTATTAGAAATGTTAACATTTGAGTGCAAAATAAATTATTGATAATAATAATAAGAATTACTTGGTTTCTCCTAAAGATACCATGCAACTGCCATATTCCGATCCAAAAGCTATTTGAAGCTTTCTTGTTTCATTGTATATTCTACCATCCAGGCGCTAGAATAATAAACTAATGAATGAATACTGCTGTAAATAAAGCTCTAGCCAAAAGAATGCTTTCTGCAGGAACTTACATGGCCACTAGATATAGTTTTCAATACAAAAGATTTTTCGCAATTTGATAGAAGAGTTTCTTTCATTTTATAAAACTTTTAGGGTAATACTGGCATAAAATAAAAAAACAAATTAATCAAGTTATGATTATAAATTCTTTTCTTAGGTTATGTTTTTCTTTGAGGCGATATAACATTTGTTAGGTTAACGGTTAATCGTCAAAATAAAGTTCTGTCATTGTCAGTTTTGACAGTGATTTTTTTTCTTTGGGCAATCATTTAATATTCAATATTCATTCGGTCGTAAAATTATGGGTGGTACCTATGCATCATCATGAAAAACTTGTCTTTGTATTAAAATACAAAATATTAGAGTGTTTAATTATTTAGGACATTTATTTAATAAAAATTCTGCACTGCTATAATTTATTACTTTATGGTCATACACGCACTTGCGATTTCTAAGCGGGCTGAAATCTTGTCGGAAAGTAGGAATTAAATGTAAAAATATCTAACAATAAGCATAACTTTAAAAAATCTGCGTCAGGAAAAAGTCATGCATTAAGCTGCATGTATGCATATTACATATTAGGTACGATATACCTCAAATTACCTACATAGAAACTATTTTTTTAAATTAATATGTATTATATGTATAATAATATTTACCGTGCCGCATATAGGGGTATATAATTACCGAGTATAATTACGTCAAACCACATTATTTAAAATGTATTTTCTGTTTGTTTTTCCACAAAGAACAAGTCAAATAAATTTATCTAATAATAATGTAAAGGCTTACATGTTATAAGGAATTGAGGAATTGTTCGAAATCCTAATAGTGACATGCCATTTTTTTTATTTTAGATAATATAGGGAAATATTATTACCACCTCAGAATATTATCTACAACTCGATTAACATAGTCATATCATATTTTGAAGTAAAATCCTAATTGTTTATTAAATAGGATATTTTAAGAAATATAGCGCAATATACAAAAAGTTCTAAGTTAAGTATTTAAAAACACTGAGTTTCGGGATGTCCAAAAGAAAAGATAATATGGTTTCGTGTCAAAGAAAAGACAGCCAACTGCTGCCATATGAAAAAGTGAAATGGAAGCCAGGGAATGCGTTACGAATAAATAGGAAGCTATCACTTCTATAGAGGTTACGTTTTTGCTAAATGCCCTAATTTCTAGAATCACAGATTAAACTGTAGGTATATAATATTATATTCATAAGGAATAGTATATTTACTTTAAAACTTTACCAATAGGTACCTGATTGCAGAAACGCGATTTAAATGCGTATCAATATAAGTCTAGCGAATGAATACGCTACAGCCTACAGGTGATCAGCTTGATATCACTATTTCCTACCAATCACGATTATCTCACCCCATAATGTTCACCACCTTTATTCTTGTGCAACAGTATCAGTCACTCATAAAGCTCCCACATGCAATGGCAGGCTTAACCCTTATATTATCAACGGTTTGTAACGCGACCTTTTGTGATAATGTTTATGATAATTCAATTAACGGTAAATCTTTTACTGTCGGTTAATAGATAGATTCTTAACTAAAAAGTTACCACTCTTAAATTAAAAATAAATCGGTGCAGTATTTTATTAATTAAGGGATCATGTCACATTTTGCGGACTTACCTCGTACATAGGCTCCTATTTCGTTTTTGCTTGAAAACAAATGCAAAGAAAAGAAAGTAATAATTAATCAATGCAACTGCCGGAAAATATAGTTTAGCGATTAAAAATTAAAAATTACAATTTAATTATTATCTAATAATAAACTAAGCTTGTATAAAAGCTGCATAATATACACTTAAATTTTAACAGATTTAAATGAAAAGTTTTGAAAATGTAAAAAAGAAAGTAGGTATATTTTTAACAAAATAATTAATACTCTTAGATGTGATCTGTTCTTAGATGTAAAATTTTTGGAAAGAAATACTGAAGATGAACTAGCATGGAAGAATGACCTTAATGGAAAACATTTGAGAATTGGAACATTTAACGTAAGTGAATTTCATACATACACTAGGTATGCTGAAAAAAAATTAAAACATGGTAAAATTAAAACGGATTATTTTGAATAAATAAACAATGATTTATATCATAATTATTTTTAGAATATACCGATGAGTTGGGTGGAAAGAGCGGAAAATGGAACACTAATTGGAAAAGGTGTTGCCTTTGACGTAATAAATATA
>JADANM010005989.1:2704885-2729807 GCA_026213755.1 Eurema hecabe | reverse complement strand
ACTTTAATATGTAAGCAAACTTCCTAACAAGAAAGATGTATTTAAAAAAAAAAAAAGGTGATTTAAAAATTAGATAATTACGCAATAAATAGATGAGTATATTTACTTATAAGTTTTTAGGTTTGTTTATGTATGTATAACAGAGCGCAATCATCGCCAACAAACTGCTATACAGTTTGGCGATTTTTTGGAAATTTTTGTTGTAAATGTTTTTTTATGATAAATAAATAAATAAATAAATAAATAAATATAGATCACCTCTTCATTTTCAAGTCTCCGTATTTGATTAATTATCTGTAATTAGATTAGATGACGCGTTTTCGTTAAGAAAAATTTTTTTTCTAGAAAGTCGACATGGCAGCTGCGTTCATTCCTGTATTAAATAACTATGATAGATTTGTCAGGTTTTCTAAAAGTATGGACTCGGAGGTTTGGCTAATGATGATGAAACGTCCGAATGAATCCGCCGCGGGTTTTGGTCTTTTGGCTCCCTTTGATGTTGTTGTGTGGTAACTGTTGAATTTGTTGTTTATTTATGGTCTATAATATTTATAGCTTTACTTATTTGATATTTGTTATTGTAACAAAATCAACTTCAAGACAATTAAATGGTGATATCGTGTTGTATCTATATTAAATACTAGCTGTTGTCTGCGACTATTTGCAATAACACAAGCTCCGCTTAGCTTGGGACTAGATAGCGCTGTGTATGTGTACTGAAACATTAAAAAAATGTCATTTTATATGATCGGGTTGTAAGTATATTAATTATAAATTAACTATGATCTTAATTATGACCAGGTATCTGATTCTCATTGCTGTAGTAACATACGGTCCATGTGTAACACTTATAACACGCTTACGAAATAAACTAATGCCGGACGAAGAGAAATACATCCCGATGTCTACGAGCGTTTGGTTTGTATATGGAGCGTTTTTAAAGCAGGGGACATCGCTGTCACCAAATGCAAGTAAGTTTATTTATGTATAACGCATATACTAATAGTCACTTAATACTCTGTTCTTTAAACTAAGCCAAAACTGTTTACAGTGTGTTACAAAACGGTCCTTATTTATATCGTTTTCAAAAAATAACACTCATAATTAATTTTCCGAAACAAAAAAAAATAATTAAAAATTCAAATCTTAGGTACATGGCAACACCGTGTCGTGTGTATAGGGTCTATAGAGTCTACCAAAGAGTTTTGGCGGGAATCTTGCGGCGTCTAGTTGTAATCTCGATTGAATATTCCTTTTTTGGTGCATAAAGTGATTTAATGTTTGATCGTGATAGTGAATCATGCAGTAAACTAGCTAATAAGTGTCCAAGAAATGAAGAATTCATTTGAGAGCGCATAGTAGCGCCGTTCCGATTGTTCCAAGATTCGTCGAGGTTCTTCGTAAAGCTCACTATCACTTTACGAAGGGCAGAACGAAACGACTGACTGACTCGACAAAAAAGACTTGATGACGATTTTACTTGACTCATATCGACTTTTATCTTGACCACGTTGCCTCTTATTACATTGACATTGGTAAAAAGCTAGACGCTAATGCCATAATATAAGAAAGAAAGAAGAGTCTACCAACCGTACGTGAGTTGCCAGCGTTTGAGAATTTTCTTGAATTTGTGTAAACTTTTTACTAGAAACATCATCTTAAAAATTGTATTTCAGTGTAATTTTTAGGCACATAGTGTTTTTTATATTTTATTTTATTCGAAAAGATTTTTAGATAAAGAATAGTAGGTAGTACCCTTCAGCACAGAAAAAAAACAGCACATTCTTATGCTCATGACACGCTCACAAGCCCACCAATAATGTTGCTGCTAGGTATAAGAAATCTATAAAATATATATGTTTGTTGAAAATGTATGAACATAATTAATAACTAACCAAACTTTGATTCATGATAGGATAGCGGTTAACGTAACCTTATGATTAAATTTGTGGATACTTGCCCAACACACAAAATTATGTAAAATTGTAATAGGTATGGTAAAAAAACCGCGAAAGTGTCGACCTACTTAATAATTTAATTAATAGGTAAAGACCTATTTAAACTGTTCTTATACAAAATAAAAAACAATCTAAAGGGTTTTTATTTTATTTTAGATACAACCCGAGTACTTTTTGCAACCTGGTGGATTTTTGTAATAATTTTATGTGCGTTCTACACGGCGAATTTAACTGCTTTTCTAACACTTTCGAAATTTACCCTCGATATAGAGACGGTTGACGATCTGTACAATAAAAACTATCGATGGTTTGCGAGTAAAGGCGGCGCTGTGGAATATGCCGTTAAAAACGTAATTATATTATTTTTCGTAAATAAAGATTGAAGGCATTTAAGAATTATTCAGACAGAAACTGTTATGTCTTTCATATTAAATATAAAACTCCTCTTTTCTAATATTTTACTTACTTAATTTTAGTCAGGCGAATCGCTCCACTATTTAACCAAAATGATCTTAAATGGACGTGCAAAATTTCCATCCGCCAGTAATGAAATTGAATACTTGTCTCATGTTTCGGAAGGCGCAGTTTTCGTAAATGAAGGGACTATTATCGATCATTTGATGTACCGCGATTATTTGTTTAAAACAAGAGATAATATTCCGCAAAATGAAAGATGCACATATGTGGTTGCTCCTGGCCATTTTATGTCTAAAGGTCGCGCTTTTGCGTATCCAAAAAATTCATCATTGCATGCACAATTTCAGCCTGTGTGAGTAAGAATATAAGTATAATTATTTTCTTGAATAATAATGGCAGATGAGTAGAATTTAAAACATATACGTAGGCAAATCAAATTTCCGAAAGCCTTAGATGTATTAGGATTTATTAATACACTTCTTTCTAGTTTGAGCTTACTTTGAAGTTTCTAGTTAATTTGAAGTCGTAGTGAGATAAATTATCTGCTTTCTTTTATATTATTTTCAGTATAGACAAGTTAGTATACAGCGGGATAATTGAATATATTAAGAGAATAATGTTACCAGATACAAAAATATGTCCGTTAGACTTACAGTCAAAGGAGCGTCAATTAAGGAATAGCGATCTTTTAATGACTTATTATATCATAACAGTTGGCTTAGCGGCTGCCCTTGCGGTATTTGTTGGAGAGGTAAGCTATATACAATTTGTTCATACATAACTCTTTTAAAAGCAATCTAAGGTTAAGTTAAAATTATGTGTATTGCCATATGAGTACCAACAAATATGCCAAAATTACTTGGTAAATAAATATGTACCTTGTTATAATGAAATGGTAAAACCTTTTACAAATTACAGATGACAATAAAACGAAGCGGGGCTCAAAAATTGAAAGAAAAGCGAATTCAAGTGCTGAAGAAGTTTAGAACTAAGCATCTTGATTTCGACAATAGCCGTCCTCCGCCGTACGAGACGTTATTCGGAAAAGCAAAAAGTTGTACGAAAAAAATAATTAACGGGCGACAATATTGGGTTATCGAGAAGGAAAACGGTGAAACAAGACTAATTCCTATTGGGACACCGTCAGCGCTGTTATATTACTAAACGTTTATTTATCTTTAACAATGCGTTGACGACATAGATTTAATATACACGGTATAAGATAGTTTTTCGCAATTTCGTAGCATTTCTCACCGTATAATATTTTAAGCAAAATACATAGCCACAATGTGTGAAATAAATAAAGTACAGATAGTATAGATACTCTTTTTACAGTAAGTTTTTTTTTATATGTCTTCAAAATAATATTTTTTATTACATCTTATGTAACAAACTAGGATATTCTTGCCCTGGCAACGGAATGCTTTTTAACACCCTATGTTATCACAAGATTTAATAGACGTGAATAATAAAATTGGAAGTACCACCAAAAAGTATTTTTCATTTCACCATATCACCTTTTCGACGTAATAACTTATGGATACTAATTTTTCTTACCGTACCTATCTCTAACCGTTTCAGCTGTAGAACCGAAAGTAAGATACCCTAAAATGATCCCTTACAATACCTATCTAATTACCTATATTTATTGATTTTTTTTTAATAAATGATAGTCACATTTTTTTAAAATCATATCGGCTTAATAACTACCCTACCGTATATACGAGTATATAATTACCGAGGCAAGCAACCGTATTTAAAACGTATTTTCTGTTTGTTTTTCCATAAAGAACAAGTGTAATAGATTTGTCCAACAATAATGTAACGGCTAATAGCTGACATGTTATTATGACCTACATTGTGATTGAGCAGGAATATTAATGGGTTCGAAAGCTTATTAGTGACATGCCGCATTTATCTTTACGGTAAATTGGGAAACTCTGGCGTATCATGTTTAAAAAAACATAAAAATTGCTATACTATCTACATTGTATAAAGAAGCGATATCCTCCTAAAATGTTAGAAGCTTGCAAATCAACGGATCTCACCTTTTTAATCCGACCTGTCATATTATTATAGATTCCTTTTACCGCGGGTAGGTCTCTTTCGCAGGAGACCGACTGGGTGGGAACCCCCACAGTGCCAGATATTCTACCGCCTGAACAGTGATGTGAAAATGTCACTGTGCTCCGGTCTGAAGTGCACTGTAAGCCAGTGAAACTACTGGGCTAATGAGTCTTAACATCTGATGACTCAAAGTGGGGGGCGTCGGTGTAGTGCACCTCTGCCCGGAGTTGAACTTTATAGCAAAAGTAGTAGTGGGTAGCACTGCATTGGCTATGGGCTGGCGTTACTCTTACCATCAGGAGTGCGTCCAGCTCGTCTCCCCTCTTCATTATATTAAAAAAAAATCCTATATTGCGGAAAATGTATTCACTTTTTTTAGCAGTATCAATAGCATTACAATTGTGAATCAAAATCTTATTCCCAAAGATTCTTTAGTATAAGTAAGAAATAAAGAAAAGCGTAAACAAAATAAATTAATTGTCCTATAAATCCCCGAATATACTAACTACATAAAGGGTTAAAAGCTTTTCCAAATGCAGTTATCAAAACTGTGGGTTTGGTTTAAAAAAATGTGCAAGGATGCCGCAACGCAAATGAAGCAGCAGAGAGTAGCTAGTTCTTTAAATAAACTAGGTAGCTACAATACAAACACATATCAACATAAATCGAACGTATGCAAGGGTGATCAAATTGATGTCACCATGTCCCACCAATCACGATTATGTCACCCCATAATGTCCACCACCTTTATGCTTGTGTAACGGTAATCAGTCTCCCTCTGAGTTCGGCCATGCAATGTCAGGCTTGGACATTATATTTTCAACGGTTTGCAACGCTACCTTTTGTGACAATGTTTATGATAATACAATTAACGGTAAATAATTAAACTTGTAAATAAATAAATCTTGAGTTGTTTTTTTCTCATGATTAAGAGTTTAACGTTAAATATAAACAAAATTATTGTGCTTAAAAGGAGGCCTTATTTTTTGGAACCGACTACTTTATCTACATCAATTTAAATTTATGAATTTACTTCGATTGAAATAATTAGGTATTTACTTACATTAATTAATTAGGTCACATTTTGTAAATCGGTAATTTTCATAATAGATGCAAAATTTTTGGAAAAGAAGAATGAAGATGCCTTGGCATGGAAGAATGTTCTTAACGGAAAACATTTGCGAATTGGGACAATTGATGTAAGTTTACGTTTTAAAACAAAAAATAAGCAAGTTATTTTAGCAAAACAGTACCTAACGTTAACGTTAATAAAATAACATAAAAAGATTTATTTTTAAACTTTAAAATTATTCATATCGCTAAAAACTCATTTTAGAATATGCCAATGAGTTGGGTGGATAGAACGGAAAATGGAACAATAATCGGAAATGGTGTTGCCTTTGAAATAATTAATGTGCTACAAGAAAAATTCAATTTCACTTATGAGGTGGTGGTTCCGGAAAAAAATTATATATTTGGTCGTGGTCGCCCCGAAGAGAATCTTTTAGGACTTGTTAATTCTAGCGTAAGGATGGGTTTTATATTTTTATTTTAATGTAGGATTGTTCGTAACCACAGGTCGTGTTAGTTAAGTTAAATATAAGAGTTTAAGTTAGAAAATATATCTGTATGTTATAAACATCTTGATTTTGCTAGAAAATCGACATGGCAGCTGCGTTTATTCCTATATTAAATGGCTATGATAGAATAGCGAAGTTTTCCAGGAATATGGATATGGAAGTTTGGGAAATGATGTTGAAACGTCCGAAGGAATCCGCTGCGGGTTCCGGCCTTTTGGCGCCATTTGACGGCGTTGTGTGGTAAATGTTGAATTTTGTATATTTGATGTCATTATATTAAACATTTGTTATTGTAACTTATCAAATTCAATGAAATAAAACGTTTTAGGCCTGTTGAGGCCACCCACCTACTAGACTTTATAACTATTAGTTTAGGTCATTCATTAATTTAACATATTAGTACCTAATAAATCTTTAAAAGAATAATTTAGAGGAATAAAATTGAGATAAAGCTACCTATGTTAAATATTTTCAAATTATGCGTTATTATCGGCGGTTTTATGTAAATTTTGAAAAATAGCTGTACGATCCAAATCGTAAAAAAAATCTTTTTTGAGTCGAGCGTAGTAGCGTCGTTGACGCTACAATATCCATAATAGATTTTGTTAAATATATTTTTATAATATTCAGGTATCTTATTCTTATTGCTGTTCTTGCATATGGTCCATGTGTGACACTAATTACACGTCTGCGAAATAAACTAATGCCGGACGAAGAGAAATACATCCCGATTTCGCCAAGCGTTTGGTTTGTTTATGGAGCGTTTATAAAACAGGGAACATCATTGTCGCCAAATGCAAGTGAGTTACGATTTATAGGCAATTGAGACACCCTCAAACATCTATAGGTAAGGTATTTGTTTTAAGGTGTCTTATTTTTTATTGCGAAAATATAGACATTTTCGTTATCACCCTTCGAGCATGGACCTAGGGGTTATAAAGTGAGGTATTTTTATTTAAAATCAATACAAATGTTTTCATTAAACTACCTTGTTGTAAGTGTTGATAGATCATTTATCACCGTTTTGTTACGCCTTTGCCTGAGTCAATTTGTTTTACATCATAGCATGTACCTACCAGCTACCCAATAATCATTAGTAATCACTCGATTGATACTATCTGTAAATGCATTACTTTTGACCTAATAAGCCTTACCTAAACAGCTTTTATAGATAAGAAGGTTACGTAATTTTGTGTCTCTCCTTACGAAATTCAACTGTTTCTCTAAATAATTGCTTAAGGCTCCTGTACGGGATGGTCCGTTAACCTTACCTAAATTAAAACACACCGATTTTTCTCTTATATTTAATTAATATTTTTATAGCAATGTAACGACTGGGTTTAAATTAATTTTTTTTTGCTTTTAGATACAACCCGAGTACTTTTTGCAACATGGTGGATCTTTGTGATACTTTTATCTGCTTTCTACACGGCAAATTTGACTGCTTTTTTAACCCTTTCCAAATTTACCCTCGACATAGAGACGCTCGAGGATTTGCACAAGAAGAACTATCGTTGGTTCGCGACTGAAGGCGGCGCCGTCGAGTATGCTGTTAAAAATGTGATTACTTTTTAATTTTAGGCCAATTTTTTAACTAGAATTGAGGAATCAAAACAATGAATAATTTATGTCATAATAAGTTAATAAATTAAAAGGAATCATGCTTTTAGCCGGAAGAATCCCTCCACCACTTAACAAAAATGATTGCAACTGGTCGTGCAAAATTCCGATCAGTCAGCGAAGATGCTGAATATCTGTCATATGTCTCGGAAGGCGCAGTTTTCGTCAATGAGGCTACTGTTATTGACTATTTGATGTACCAAGACTATTTATCTAAAACACGAGATAACATTCCTGAAAGCGAAAGATGCACCTACGTGGTTGCGCCTGGCGCTTTTATGACGAAAAGACGGGCTTTTGCGTTCCCAAGAAATTCATCTTTGGATACGTACTTTCAACCTATGTGAGTTAATTTTTTTTTAAACTGTGACCATAGAAATTTCGCAGTTACAATAATCTACTTTGCAATTTTATGACGCATTATTATTTTATGTATAATAATTACTAATTAGTACCTAAGTACGGCCATAGCCTTACTAGGGTTGAAAACGATTGTTTAAAATAATAACTTAGTATGTACCTACGCACCTATATTTTTGTTCCTTCATTAAGTAAACCGACTTAACCTGTCTTCGCACATATGACTATATCTATTAAAAAACCGCATTAAGATGAGTAACATAATTCTAAAGATCTAAGTATACGTAGGGATATAGGAGATAGTGACTTGTTTAATTATATGTAATGAGGTGAAGTATTTTCTTTCAGCTTGAGCATGGTAAATTATGGCGGGATAATAGAATATCTAAAGCGAAAGATGCTACCAGATACAAAAATATGTCCGTTAGACTTGCAGTCAAAGGACCGTCGATTGAGGAATACCGATCTTTTGATGACTTATTATATTATAGCAGTTGGCTTAGCGACTGCTGTTGCTGTATTTATTGGAGAGGTAAGCTTTACTTAAAACTATTCGTGTTGCCATACTAACTAGGACTAACAAATTCCATATAAGTAGTATTGTACTAAAAAAAGGACTTAGTAAATAAAATCACAATGAAATGGCAACACTATTTACAGATGACAATAAAGCGATACGGACTTAAAAAATTCAAGGAAAAACGAATGCAAATACAGAAGAAGTTCAAAACTAAAACTTATGATTTCGACGATAGCCATCCACCTCCGTACGATTCGTTATTCGGAAGACCTGGAAAAGCAAAGAGTTCTACGAAAAAAATAATTAACGGCCGAGAATATTGGGTAATAAAGAAAGAAAACGGTGAGACAAGACTTATTCCTGTTAGGACACCTTCAGCGCTGTTATACCGTTAAATATTTAGATATCCTTATTTAATGTTGTAGATAAAGAGTATATATAGACAATATATAACTAGTCAACATAGTTTTTTTAAAACAGGTATTTTGGCCTTTAACTTTTAGTTCATTTCGAGGAATTGTAATGTCTTAATAACGGTATGTTTACCTTTGTAGAAATAAAAGTAATGTTTTTTTTATATATTTTTATTAACTGTGAAAATCCTTTCCACAATTGCACTAACAATCAAACCATAAACAACATTTGTTATCCAGACTCAATCGCTCTTTAGATTAAATTTACCTAAAGGCGCGTGCCCTTCAATATCCTGCCAAAGATAAAAAATATTTTTAATACTTCGTGAATGTTCCACGCATGTCAGTATAACCAATAAAAACAATCTGAAACTTGCATTGTAGCACTGTTATTAATCTATAGCGATTTTTTTAATAAACTAATAATTTAGCGATTTGTAAACAACATATTGAAAAACACGCACCTCGCAATCACATAGGCTGTGCCTGTAATACACACGATATAATATTAATTATGCATTTATCTTATATGGTAATAAAATTTTAGTATAAAACCTGAAACGCTTCTTATTTGTGTTTAAATACTTTCCTTTTATAACGGACCGATACATTTATACTTGGAATTAGCAATTATTATGCGATAATATCCAATACTCTTGCTACTGCGATTGACAAATATACACGTCAAATTATACATCATTAGTGAATGCACTTAAAATTTAGCCTAAATTATCTTATACTTAAAATGACGATCACAATTTTTAAGTATTGTAAAAATTAATTATTACAACTATTATATTAGTTTTTAGCTCTATGAAGATAAATTGTACAGCTTACAAGATGTGACAAACCCATGATTTTTTGTGAGATTATTAGATATCTATGATACTGTATGGAATACATATTTTGACAGCAATGTTGCCTCATTTGTGCCGATGATACCTGTTCGTCACAAATTGCGCGCTATTGTGTGATTATAAAACTAAAATATCCTAAAAATGCACACATTATTTGGTGTGATGAACTATCTACTACAATTACTCTATCTAACGTTTTTAAACTCGAATTTAAACAATGTCATAAAAACAGCGATAAATTAAACTATTTGAATCCTTTACAGTTAACATGTAAAAATCTAGCAAAAACTAATAAACTATATATTTTAAATTGATTCGCTCATACTTTGTGATATTTTAAATTTACACTATATACTTATTATATAGTATTCAAATTTTCTGTCAGTCGATTATTTGTATGGATATTTAAAATAGAAATACTTTTTATAAAACAATACAAATGTATAATAAAAAACGTAAATACAAAACACTTTTAAAAAATGTAAATAACTACTCAAAAGGAATCAAGTATAATTAATTATTTTGAAAACTTCTTGAATATAATAGTTATGAATATCAATTGGAAATGTATTTTTTACTGAAGCGTTTAAAGACGAATAATGATATTTTATTATAAATAAGCAAAGAAAAATAAGATCAAAATTATTGAAATTAATTGCACATACAATTTCACGTTTTTGTAACAGATAACTGATAAAATGATTACATAAAATTATTAACAATAAAAAATCAATAGTAGGTAGTAGGTACTAGTGTTTAATACGTATTAAAATGTTTAAATGTAATCAATTTCAGATGTCATATACCTAGTTTGTGAAACTTTATTTGAGTTGTTTTTCTTTCCCAGACGTCAATGAAAAAAAAATCAATAATAAATAGATAAGATTGATAAAATATAATCTATGTCACCCTTTTCCCGCGAAATCGTGGGGTCAACGACCTTGATCATTTGACAAAACCATAGTTCTGTAATGTCATTTGAAGTTTTACTTTTAGCAAAAAAGGCGGGAAAACTAGTGTCAAAAATAAATACGAAATCGAATAGCGGAGAGAAAATTGTACTTGTTCTATAGAAATGTGTGTTAGATTAAAGTTTAGTACTACAAATTATTACTATGTAAACTACAGGACAGTCAACGATGAAACCTAATAATCAGTGACCAAACCTGGACTATTCTAAAAGCTATTTAAAACCCTGGATTACATAATTTTAATATAACATTATCATACTAAGCCCTGCTCAATTCTCGGATAAAAACTGAACAAAATTTGAACTGTTGGTTAGGTTATATTTTTGGAGGTTAATATCGATAGCATCTCAGCATAATTTAACTTGAAACTTCATTATACCATAGTTAAACAATTTAATGGTTATTAATACTTATTATTACTATGCTTTATGATTATCTAAAAATACATTACTGTCAACAACAAACACGCTAGTGTATTGGATGCGGAACCTATCACTAAGAACACATTTGTATTCATTCAATATCTATTTTTTATTATTTGGTAGCATACGTATAAAACCATTGAGGTATGCGCGATTTGGTGAGCTCTGTGGTCATAGTCGAAAGGTGTGCGTATTCATGTGAAAATGTCGGTGGTAAAAAAACGCACTAACAAGAAACAATGATTTTTCTAGCTATTTGTGATGCAAAAATTTTTGAACACAAAACAAATACTGTGGGTGTTAACTTTATAATTAGTTGTGTTAGATATAATTTGTAAATTCACAGCTAATTGGTACAGGCTGGCCCTTCGTTGCGTTAGGAGCCGGCCGCCTGTCAGACCGTCAGCCTCCCCTCGCCCATTGGAGATGGCAACAATGAGCTGAAAATTACAATTAAACTCATAAGATTTCATTAATTTTAAAATTGCTGTTGCTCGTACAGGGGTGTTTTTCTCTCCATTTATTTTAATTAAAATATATTTTTTATGAGTAGACAAATTTTAACAAGGAGAAAAAAATATTTTCTTTATTAAAACGCAATAAGACAAGGAATACAAAGCCCAAGATTCGGTTAAGGTTAGAAAAACCACAGATTCACAAAATACGTGACTGATTCAATACAATTTTAGTTAAACTACGGGCAAATATTTTTATTTATATTATCTTATACTTTTTTTTTAATTAAATAAAGTTCAAAACCTCTTACCCGCACTCCAAAGCGTCCAAGTTCCTAGTAGTAGCAGCTCCTTGGTTCCCGGTGCCCAGATTAGAATTGACCGATTCGGTTCGCGAGCCCATATTCCGTTGCCGACACATGTACGGTGTAACAGTCGGCGACGGCGTGCTTTGCTTCTGAAATACAAACGTACGAAATTATTTAAAAAAAAAACACTTTATTATGCTCAAACGACATTATTATGACTACTGAAATTAATAAAGAGATTATAGTAAAATACTAAAGGTGTAAATTTAAAGTATTGTTACAAAAAATCTAATGTTCTTCTTTAAATAAATAAATCTACACAATATAACTATAATACTCTGTTTTAAATTTAACCAATCAATATACAGTACAAGCAATGTTCTACACAAATTGATATGTTGAAAGTAAGCAAAGAGAAACAAACCAATTTTCAAAATTACTTCATGAAATATACACGATTGCATGATCAACAATATTACCTTCAAAGGTAATCGAAGTATTGAATCAATATTCATAGTATTAGGTTAAGGCTTTTAAGCCTTGCTTTTTCAGAAAAAAAAATTAATAAGTTCAATACATTGTATTTGATAAATTTAATGTTTACTTTTTATGCTGAATTTATAATGTTACGTGTGTAAACAACTTAATTCTTGATATAATTTAAGGTTATAAAATTATTTGAGCTAGCAACACAAATATTGATATGTGATTAAAATGCAACTGTTTGGTGTTGCCATAAGGTCGACTTTCAATAATTATCTATTATCAAATTTGATAAAAACCACACGTTTTCTTTATCTGTAAGCGTATTGTCTGAGGATCAAAGTGTGAATTATTGTGTAGTCGCGTTTTGTGAACATTATACATGTTAACATTATTTGTTCGTTGTGCATTTGTTTCTTTTGTAAATGTTGAAAGTTTTAATAACAATATCTAATACATTTATTTTTCTATATACAAAGTTATGTATTGTAAATGTTTAAATATAATAAATCATTAGTTTAAAAAAATCATTACAATATAATAAATTAGAAAAATAATTATGTTTTAAAAAATGAACAATGTAAGATAGGTTGTGTTCAGGAAAATTTCGGTTACCACACAATAAAACCAAATCAAACTCAATATAAATATTTTACTAACTTTAATACATTTCACATAAGTACAACATGTACATATATTTGGCACATTCACATAAAATCTATTAATGATCGCAATTGGCAACAATAAAAGTATTCAACATCACATACAAGATATGTATAAATAGCACGCGATACAAAAATAACGACTGTCGTTTATAAAAATGCAATGATATTATATTAAATAGGTATGTTATAGGCGCAATATTTTGAAGACGCAAAACCATCCTAATTAGGACGTTACTTTTAGGTGAATGGTGGCCCGTCTTATGTCAAACAAAATTTCTCTTTTTTCTTATTGATATTATTTCTTATTGGTCTTATTTATATTATGGTAAACCATCATTCATATCTTTTCTATCGTTTTGACTTGTTATAAAATTAAAGCAAACTACAGCAACACTTTTCGGTTGATTTGTAGGTGTATAACATATCTATTAAATATAATATCATTGTTAAAAATGGCTAGAAATAACAATCACATTAAATTCTTCGAAACGTCGGCGAGAGGCGAGAGGCACTGTACCGTTAGGCCCGTCCACTGAGTCTCCTTGAAAAATATTACCGAACCCTTATTGTTTCTAAACTGTAAAACTGCAATTGAAAAAAAAACGCTAATTTCTACCTACATCTCTGCTTCATCATATTGTAACCGCGCACGCATTCATTACGGGCGAGAAATACTTCGTGCGTACGGCGATCGTACCGTTCGAACAATCATCAATATTATATATTTTGGTAACTATTTACAAATAGTTTTTACCTTAACGAATCAGATTGACACTTAATTCTTAATAATAAAAAAACAATCAAGTGTCAATTTGGCTCGCTATCGAAAGCAGTGAAAATGAGAGTCTTTTAAATACTAAAACTTATTAAAAAAAGAAAGGAATAGGACAAGATTAGAGATATATTACAGGGTACCTGAATAAAAGAGAAAGAGAAAGAGAGAGATAGAGAGAGAGAGGGTTATAGGGGCAATGGCACAGGTACCTGCTGGTTGGGCCCGCAGCACGTGGCGTTGTGGCACAGGTCGTTGGGCGGGCAGTGCAGCGCGCACGGCGCCTCCGCCGACGAGCTGATCATCTGAAGACGACACACTATGTTACTAGCTACCGGGGCAATATGTTTTCGGCCTAAATTATGTATAGTAACCGTCAAAAAGTTTTAGCGATTGACGAGAATAGCTGCGCATCGGTAGAATCGCGCTCGTGGGTGCGAGAAAGACAACACGACTGGGACAACCAATCAACGCTCGCGCACATGACGATCACGCGCCCCGCGCGCCGCACCGCTACCTCGATACCTTATTTTTGACTTCTGCGCAGGTTTCGTTCACAGCTAAAGTTTATTGTCGGTTACTATACACCGTTTTTGTCATGCATAATAGTTAATTGTTACCTAGTGTAATTATAATAATAATAATTTATTTCCATAATAAGGTTATTTACAAAATATTTTACCCAGGCTCCCAAGATAGTAAATACGGTTTTTCAGAAGCCTGTTTCATGTCATGATGACACATATACGGCACCGACACAATTTGTTCAGGTTACATATAAAAATATAAAAATTGATTTATAATCATTGTTTGTGTATTTTTAATTATGTATGATATGATTGTACTCAATAAATAAATAAATAAATAGAAAAAGAAATACCGGGATGCAAAGTATCCTATGTGTCAATCCACACCGGACCACTTATAAATACCAAATTTCAAGAAAAATCGGTCCAGCCGTTTTCGCGTGAAAGAATAACAAACATACATTCTCAAAAACTTTCACATTTATAATATTAGTAGTATAGTTTTCTCATCATTACATAGTATACAACCGTTTGGGAGCTACGTTGCCTCAGACAGACACACACACACACACGTCAAACTTTTAACACCCCATCGTTTTTGCGTCGGGGGTTAAAAAAAGTAGCTCTCTTCTGTCTGTCCCTATGTATGCTTAATTCTTCAAAACTAGGCAAGTGATTTTCATGCGTTTCTTTCATATAGAGTATAGTCAAAGAACCTATTACAGAACCATTCTGTAGTCTGTACCTACCTACATTCGTAGTACATAATAATAATAATAATAAGTCTCTTTATTTCCTGTTAAGTAGTTGAACACATTCATTCAATGAATTCGTAGTACATACAAACTTTTTTTAAGTCGGTTAAAATACAAGGATAGTTAAACAATTAACTGAATGAGAATTTTAAATAATCCTAGTTATGACTTATGTTTGAGGTTAATATTGTCATTAGCTAAAGACAAGTGTTCTATTCAAATATCATATAGAACTCCGCTTTAATATTGATGGAATTCCAAATTACAACACATGCAAACATTAATACAATTTAGTTTAAATAATTAGTTAGTTTTCGTCGATTCTTACCTCATTACCATCTAAAGGTAGTTCGACGAATTCCGGCTGTATGGTCGTGGAGTGAATCCCTTCATTATGGAAGAATTCCTTTACTTTTTCCGCAATCTTCATGTACTCTGATAGGTTTCTACACCTGTTGGCGAGAAGAAACAAATTTAGTATGAAACAAGAAATTATTTATCAGTTTATATTATTTTCAAGAGAAAGGTTTTTGGGTTTGTTAAGGTAATCTCTGGTTTTGTGACGACATTTATAACTAGTATATTAAAATCGCCTTATAACTATAATGAAAATATACAATATGTTAGCGATCGAAATCAATACGTTTGAATATCCTATCCTTAAGAGGCCGGCAACACACTCGCTACATCACGAGTGCTCATGGCGGCGCTGATCACTTTCCATCAGGTGACGCGCCAGTTCGTTTGCCCCCTATTATATATATAAAAAAAAGAATATCTTAAAAAAGGCGACAAAGTATGAAAGTAACAGTACTTCGAAACATAACTTGTTGTAACCTTTCATATATGTTTATGTTATACTATGTATGAATATTGTAATGGTTTTTGTTGTTGTGTAGGTACATTAATTACTATTTGAAGCGTTTTTTCAAAGACCAGCTATCAGAGTTTCTTACTTATTCTTCTCTGTAGAAACTGGATACCGAATTGGTGATAAACTATTGTTTTGTAATACGATTTAAGTGTTACTTTTTCAACCACTAAATGCCGCTAGACTCATAAGCTATAAGCAATAAAAAACTTATGTATGCATTTGCACTAACGTAGATAATAAGTATCTAACCAATATTCTAAATTACCCAACAAACATGATTTATTACCGACTGACTCTAATATATATAATATAATAATACTAGCAGTTGCCCGCGACTCCGTCCGCGTGGACTTTCATATAAACCTTGACCACCCCCTTCCCCTTCCTTTATCACCCTTTTTTCCAGATAAAAAGTAGCCTATGTTTTATCTCAGGCTCTAGACTATCTGTGTACCAAACTTCATTACAATCGGTTCGGTAGTTTTGGCTTGAAAGCGTAACAGCGTGACAGAGTTACTTTCGCATTTATAATATTATATAGCATTATATATAGTATATTGTATGTAGTGGAATATTAATATGAAACAATGAGTTATTGTCCATTGTTGGAAGTTCTGTTTAAAAACAAAGTTAGTACACTTATTGAATATTATCGCAACTTCGATAAGGAAAATAATTGATCGCATGCGATTTAATAAGCGTCAGCGTTTTATTAGTGTTTTATTATATTCGATCTTATTCGTATATTTATATGTTATTTTATTAATATCATAAAAAGCGTCATATTTCTTTCTGTTGCTATAGTATTATGGAGTACAATTATCTTAACAAAATCTTTATAGCATTAGTAATTTTTAGAATAAAATATTTTATTATAGGTGCTGTATAATATTGAAAATGTGTTAATAATGTATTTACTTTTAATATACTTATTTTTAAATCGAATATCGATATGCGAACAGTTTATCTTCCTTCATTATTGATACAAAAATCAATTTATGTAATATGCAAAGTGCATTGCATTCTTTAGATATACAATCTATATTTAAATTACTTTTCCTTATCGCTACGGTTGCCTGGAAGATATCGATTTCCTGAGACAAGGACGTCTATTCTAGTACCTATTAATATTATTATTAACGTGACTACATGAGTTTTTAAGCTGAGCAAAATACTAAAAGGTGAATTCATAGCTTTTTCAACAAAGCAAAAATTCATACATTGAAATGTAACGCACATTTGAAGTAAGTACGATATCTGAACGTAAATAATTACGTAAAATTATATGCAAGTCAGATGTTCGAATTTAAAACCCCCCTTGGTTCAGTGACATGGAAAACAAAGACCGTTGGAGCGATGCCAGTACAGAATTTAATATGAAGAGTTACCGAGAGAGAGAGATTAACTCGTTACAGAATGAAACTGAAAATCTTTGTTAGATTTCGCATTCAGTAATTCACTTCCATAGTGAAGAGCGATCATTTATTTTATTCCGTATTGTATGCAACTTTTTAAGAATTAATTGGGTACTCTATATAGAGTTTGTATAATTTTAACGGTTTTATTTAATTTTAACAAATAAATCAACATTTATTATAGTTTGTCTTTATAAATAAAAAAAAATGGCTAGTATCTATGACTTACTACTTACTCTGGACAAATTATATAATCCATAATTGAGAATTAGTTCAGTATCAATTGGTAGGGTAGATGTAAAATATGAGATGTTTTATTTTTAATTATACTAACCTGATTTGGACACACAACTTAACGTACACAACTATTATAAGTCTAAAAATCTAATTAAAAAAATAGTCTATTGACTCCTTCAAATGATTGCAACAGCCGATAACAATTAATTAATAAAAACGCCGTATTGCATTGCTTAATACAAAAGGCAGATATTATCAATAGATTACATTGATAAGTGGTTATTGTACACGTGCCGGTGAAGATATGTCATTGATGCGAATATGAAACGTTATGGATACGAGAAAATGTTTTATAATTCGTACAACCGACTCCATTTCACTCGATATACATATATCTATACAAATATAAAAAGCTGAAGAGTCTGTTTGAACGTTCTAATCTCAGGAACTACTACTGGTTAGATTTGAAAAACTATTTTTTATTGTACAGACCATTTATCGAGGAAGGCTTTAGACTACATAACATCACGCTGCGACTAATAGGAGCGAAGAAATAATGGAAAAAGAAATTGATGGGGACGAAGTCGCGAGCACCGGCTTATTCAAAATAATATGGTAATAGTACGATATAATAAATGAAATTGTACAAAGAAATAATTATGAAACCAAATAAAACCTTTACGGGTAGTAAAGTATAAAATAAAGGTATCGTTTCTTCCATTTTGGAACTAAAAACTAATTTGGTACTTAATTTTACTTTTTTAAAGTATTGTTGCCGTTTGTTTAGATTAGGTACTCATAGTTAAAGGCCGTGGAAATAACTTGAAGCACAACTAACTATTTATTAAACGTGTAAATCATCTTTTAAAATAAAATTAAACATTCATTATTATTTTATCGGTAAATACAAAACAAAATTTAGATTTTCGATAGATTCTAGGATTATATTATTCCTCTCCAATCACTTATCTGTATAGAACCGGCTTGAAAAAGCTGTTGAAAGATTTATGCCGGAATACTGAAACGCAACTTAAATTTAAGTACAACTTAAGCCGGTCCGGTTTAACAGTTCGCCATACAATCGTGTCATAATTACGAGGCTTAAGGCGTGCTTAAATTTAATTTGCGTATGAGTATTTGGCCGTTAAACATACAGACAGAAGCGACATTGTTTTATATCACAATTCAATTCTATATTTTGATTTAGAGCTCCAATTTAATGTTATCGAGTGTTAGGGCATTATGGATAATCTGACGAGACTTTATCTTTAAGTAGGTACTATTTTTTTGCGTGTACCTAGAGCCGATTATCAAGGACATTTGTAGTTAGAGTGATAACATCGATGATGGATCACAACAATTATATTGTCTTTTCAAATCAAAATAACTTGTATCTATATCAATATATTGAAAAATACTTGTAATTCCCGTGGTTTTGCTTGTATAATAAAGATAAAAAACTTTAAAATTGGACGTAGTAAAAAATCTTATTGGTTAACGTATGAACGTGGATATTAGATGAAAAAACTTTTTTTAACCGCCGATCGTTAAATAAATTATTGCGTTAACTTCTGTTAGCATAGTGTGGGATGTCTATGAAAATAGCACGTCTGATTAACCCGATTTATACTTATGATATATAAATACATTTCTATCAGATATTCTGTTATTAGACTTGAAACTTATATACATAGCCAGCAAGCTCTAGATATTTTTTCCTTATAAGGTGGTCCCTCAACCTTCCTCTTAGCAATAAAATTAAGTTGTTAGTTTACTTAGTTTTACAATTATAGCACTAAAGCACATTATGCGGAATAATGCTTATGGATGTTTCAACTATAGCATCGCTTCGCACAATCGAGCACTCAAAGTTAAAAAGTTCACGTTCCAATTCGCTTCAGCAAAATTCGGCAATGTACGAGTCTCACTATACTCTACTACTACTATTTCCACTACCTTGTGGAATCAGCTCTCTCATGCGGTATTTCCGATGAATTATGACTTGGGGTGCTTCAAGAAGAGAGCGTACATCTTTTTAAAAGGTCGGCAACCCACTCCAGAGTTGTCAAGCTCTGCGAGTATTGCTGGGCGGCGATGCCCTCTTACCATCAGGAGGCTCGCCTGCTCGTTTGCCCCCCTATGTTATAAAAAAAAACTGTGTAATAGGAAAACTAGGATTAAATCTATACTCGCGGACGATTGTTTTGCAATACGGGTGGATTTTAGTCGGTAGGGCCCTTCTGGCGAGTCCGACATAAGTGGTTATGTCGGATCGGGGGAGATGGAGCCGCCTCCATGGAGGAGAGGAGGACGCGGTATCCGTAAGAGGATTTCCCCCTGAAAAAAACTAGGATTATTTCTATACAAACCTAATATGAGCACTGGCAATAATCCTGTCCCCAGCCAACTGCCATACGTGAAACTCGTGAACAGCCAGAACTCCATCCACCTTCTCCAATAATCGCCTCTGAATGGCATCCACCTGACCAATGAGATCATATATATTTTTAATTGAAATACAATAATACATAACATATAGTAGATAATACTTTTCTGTTAACAGACCAATATTGTTTATACTATAGTAAATCAGAAATGCTATGGTACATGTTTGTATGTAGAGGAAGGGTGATGTAACCTCCATTTGAAGTCTGAATCAAAATGAGGATCCTCGCCAAGTCAAACAACTGACTCAGGCCAGGGCCACTGCCAGGCCCCCTATGGTTCGTTGTCGAAAAATTTTTTATATGCGAATAAATACCATAAGCGCGAAAGTATGAGATAGTTACTTGTCTAGCCAAATTATTAAACCAATAATTATTAAATTGGTAAACCGGCTTATGTTATGCTGAATAACCTATAGCAGTCTCTATTAGTATGATATTTAAATAATCTTCTTTTTTATTCCAACGTATAATTAAGAGAAAGTCGCGTTCAAATCAACAAACAAACTCTTTGGCTTTAAATATTAAAAGATAAAATTGTTCCTATTAAGGATACGGTTTAAATTACATATGCCTACCGCACCATAAGAATGCGTTGGTATTGTTGTTTTGTGCCAACCTAATGACCTCCAAATAATTCATAGAGCCTTGTTTAGAGTTTGTAAATAACGTAAACACGTTCACAGTAACTATATTTTTAACAAGTATTCATAGAGCGTAAATTTGTAAATTTTTTAAGGATTATTACTTGTTCATTTTTACGTTTTTTTAATCGGGTATTACCGTGAAATATTTCGTTTTTATTTATATTGGCAATAATGCATTTTCTGCCGTTTCAGTTCAACTTTTTCGATCCTTATATAAAGCTACTAAGAAATATACGCTTTATTTATTTGTATTTTTGAAATTAAATACAAATACGAAGTACGGAAATCTTGTGACGGTAATTGAAATGCAGAAAAACGTTCCGGCGTGTCGCCACGCATACTTTGATAAATTTCCGCAGAGTGACCCTATAGGCATAATATGTATCGTCATAGTGACAATACAAATCGATCTATACTAATACCATAAAGAAGTAAAGTTTGTGTGTTTGTTAAATTGTAAGGGGTAATCTCGGGATTTGCTGAACCGATTTTGAAAATTCTCTCATCAATAGAAAGCCACATTATTACTGAGTGTCATAGGCTATATAAAAACCCGAAAAATAAAAAGGCTTTTACATAGTAGTCCGTTTAGGAAAGTGAATCGGAAAAAAAACAGTCGAATTATAGTGTTTCTTACGAACGCTGCCTTAACTAGAGAAAAGATGTGGAGCTTCAAAATGCCTACAAAAAATTCAACGACAGCATATGTCTAAATTTTATATTTAAGTTACAAAATTAAAAAAAGATTATTAACATTATGCCCAACGAAGTGGGCACGGGTTAGCCAGTCTTTAAAAAAATATCAACCCTATATTATATCCATCTAACCTTAACATTATAAATGTGAAATTAGGGATGTCTGTTAGGCTATCACTCTCTATTGGACTGAAACATAACATCATGAAATTTTATACACAGATTTTTGAAGGTATCAGAATGGACATGTTCCTTTTTAGTGCCGATATTTATGTAATTAATTTAATACGACCAAAGCTGCGGGTAAAACCTAGTCAGCTATTAATTATTATTATCTATAATTTCGTAAGGTAACAGTTTCTATTTAGGTATGTACTATTGACTCTACATTGTTAACTATTATAGTGAAAATAGCATAAGAATTCAGTATGTATTATAATATTACAGTAGAGCGTTTCAAATATTTCGTTAAATAATATAATCTTTATTGTCTTCTCATTCGCTACGCTAATAAAGTATGAAGGAGAGTAATTCCTTAGAATTTTAAATACCTATTAACATAACAATATTTTGTTTTTGTACTATTCAGTCAAAACACCTAACGTAATTACATATGTATATTATATAGCTCTAGTAAGTTTTTGTTGATTTATCTCTCTTATACTGTGCAATTGGCTTAAATTAAGATTTTGTAATAAAGCCTGTCCAAATCTTAGCCCTAATAAAAATATAAAATCAAATATCATATAATATATATAATCAATAAACCCCAGTGAATTATACGTCGATACGCAGTAGGTGCCCATGAAGATAAGAATATTTTTCTTTTAAACTATTTAGTAACAATTCGTCACGTAAAACATTTGTATATTATATAGCTCATTAAAGAAATTTTATCTCTCTGATATTATGTGCAAGAGGATTATTAAGACTATTTAAATTCTAAACCCTAATAAAAATATAAAATCAACAATAAACCCCAGTACAGCATTCAACGATATGCAGTTGGTACCTACAACGTTATCACTAAACACACAAAGATATCACCGCACTGTTTGGGTCGGCCACACGTGTGCCTCCTATCGACTATCGACTATCGACTATGCCTTGTTTCAATTCGCTACCACTTCCTGTGCTTTTTTAACATTTATATACTCAGTCAAATATATATTTACGAATATTTAAATCTAAGACTAAAAAGAACTACTAAAGGATTCTCTCTATCTTAATAAAAGACTTTGTTTTTCGGGCCCTAATCTGTCGTAAATTTTTAACTTAATCGAGTTCGAATAGATTAAAAGATCTACGTCTTGAAAACGAAATCCCTACAATTAACATACATATAGCCTACTAGCTGCTGCCCGCGACTCCGTCCGCGTGGACTTTCATAACATAAACTTTGACCCCCTTTTAACACTTTTTTCCAGTTTAAACATAGCCTATGTTCTTTCTCAGGCTCTAGACCATCTGTGTACCAAATTTCGTTCTAATCAGTTCAGTAGTTTTAGCGTGATGGAAAGACAGACAGAGTTACTTTCGCATTTATAATATTAGTATTGAAAGTATGGATAACATCACAAACAATCGACTTTAAGAAATGGATATCTCACACTTTCAACTGGGTAAAAAAATTTTAATGCTTTTTTTATTTGCAAACTCATGCTTCTCGTATGTCATTTAAAATAAATCCAGTCTCAAATTTGTGTTAAGATTTTCAATTCATATTTATACTAATATATAAAGCTGAAGAGTTTGTTTGTTTGTTTGAACGCACCAATCTCAGGAACTATTGGTTCGAATTGAAAAATTATTTTTTTATTGAATACACAATTTATCGAGGAAGGCTTTAGGCTACATAACATCACGCTGCGACTAATAAGAGCGAAGAAATAATGGAAACACAAATCAACGGGGACGAAGTCGCGAGCAACAGCTAGTTTTTTTATATTTAAATAGATACTATACCTGTATGTGCGTAGGTACGGTCTGCAGCAGAATGAGAGCTGACTCCCTGAGCAGCGGCCACACTGACGCCAGTATGAGGATCACGAGAACTATACTGAGAGCCGGGTCGATGTAGAACCGGTACTCCCACTCCGTCAGCCAGACCACCAGCGCCGATGTCACTACTATCAACGACCCTGCCACCAGCAAAATTAGGGATACAAGTACCGTCAACATATTAACGCATTTAAAATTATATTTAAAAAAATTTATCATAAAACATTTTTCAATTTGAAATCATCTGAACACTTAAATACAACTAACGGGTCGTGACGTAGTCAGATAGTTAATTTTTTCGAAAGATGATGTACCTATTTAACAACAAATACTATAAAACAGAATAATATAAATATTTTAGGATTGATTTTCCTAATTTTTCCACAATATTCACAGAATTCCTTGAACGCGTTTGAAATATTCACAGTAACCGACTCGCACTTGGCCGGTCTTCTGAGTTAGATAAAAGTCCGGTTATTTTAAAATTTTTGTTTGAAGAAATTGTTTTCCATAAGACGCATTATTTATACATAAAAAGGGAATCTTTACGATAAAAAATACTTGAGAAAATATTGGCGAGATATTTACGGCTGTCTGTCAGACGCGGTCAGTGTGTTAAGGTTTAAAGATAAGGATGTTACCGTTACTTGATTATTTGCGAGGATGTATGTACTTAACGATTAATACAACGATGCACGTTATTTTAATGGAATTCAACGAGGCATTTATAACATATAGATTTAGTTGAATACTCTTAAAGTCTACACTTACACTTTTAATGTTATGTTAAAGACTGCATGGAGAAATTGATATAGGTATACGTATGAAAAGCTGATTCATATACTACTATAATTTCGCATTTTCTAGGGTTAAAACTTTTTGAATCTATAGATTATCTTAGCTTGCTATTAAATTGTTTATGGTATTCCGAATCATCATTTCATAAAAAAAAACTTTAAAAATGTGAGTTTTATTTAATGCTGTCAACATTCACTACATCAATGTCACACATCAATATTTTGTGCACATATTTTAGACGGAATTAGACGGACTAGCGAAGTGGGGCAAAAAAATAACGTGAATGCGTTCAGTTTTACAAATACATCTACACGTTCCGCAATCATATTACAAGCTTTTATTTAACTTGCAATGTATGTATGTATGTATGTTTGTGTGTTCGGGTGGAATTTTATAACTCAATTTTAAGGCACTTGCCCTCAACCGATTGAGCTGAAATTTTGCATGCACGTGTATATCCGATGACAATGCAATATTATTATGACATGGAGCTGATCTGATGATGAAGTCGGAAGATAGCCATAGCAACTCAGTAATTAAATAACATAACCACATCGAGTTTGGGCTCATTTCATTCGACTAGATGAGTACTTTGGTGCTAGATAGTAACCAAGGTCTGATGATGGAGCCGGAAGACAGCCAAAGGAACTCAGTACTTAA
>JADANM010005989.1:2649289-2689243 GCA_026213755.1 Eurema hecabe | reverse complement strand
GTGTGACCAATCGGAAAATTGTAATGATTCTTAGTACCTACCTACCTACTGTTAAGCATTTAAATTTTACACTTTCATTTCATGGTTATTCACGATTATTGGATTAAGCATAAAAACCTTAAAAGAAAACCGGTTGACGCATTTTGCTTAAATTAATGCACGGATAGCTATTTTTTAGTGATATTCTAGGAAATTTATAAGGTCAGCAACCCTCATGGGCGACGATGACCACTTTCCATCAGGTGGCTCGCCTGCTCGTTTGCCCCCTATGTTATAAAAAAAAATGTGACAACGATGTTTCTCTAGAATTTTATTTTTCCTGGAGCAAAAGACTTACCATGGAACAAAAACAGGCCGACGATATTCAATATGAGTCCGAGGGTCCCGACAGCGACTAGTAACTTCGCGTTGTGTATAATTTCTATATTAATAAACCTCTGCACAGCCTCCACAGTAATGCTAAAGCACAGAGCTACCAGGAACACAGCGTTCACGAGAGCGCCTAGCACTTCAGCGCGCGCCCAGCCGAACGTATTCTTTGACCATTTCTTTGGTGACATCTGTTGAATGAACAACAATTTGCTTGTATCAATAGATATAATAGCTTTACGAATGTCTTTATTATACTATGAATTACAGACCATGTTAGTCAATTGCCATAGAGCTTATTAGATATAAAAGACACTAGAATATTGTTTAAATCAACAAATATTTATCTTATAAGGTAACCTTTATTCATTCTTAAAAGAGAAAGTATGTGATCGTGTTTGGGAGTTTGTTACTCTTTCACGTAAAAACTTGTCTGAAAATTTGGCTGAAGTTTGAGATACATTTAATAAATAACAAAGGACATCCCGGTATTGTCACGGGAACAGAAATAACGTAGATGAATGCGTTAAGTGCAGGTTTATTATAAAAGTATACACACGCTAACTGGCATCGAATACTGTGATATGCAGAATAAAAAAACGAAAAAAAAACAAACTCCATACATGTCAATAATTGAGAATAATTAGTTACCTCATTAGTGAATGAGACTAACGTACTAAGTTTCAATGATATCGTACAAATCGCCGTCGTAATTAGCATATTTACAAAAGTAAGTTATTTAATCAACGGTTAAGTTTATTAAGATCATTGTTCCTATTGAGAATGCGTTAAATGCTGTTAATATATTGAGAATATTTATTTGAGAACAGAAATGTTTACGACTATCAATCACCTGTGGTTTCGTTCGCAGTTATAACTATAGCATTTTATTGGTAAAAGAATTTTCTAAATACACAAGCTACCTATTTTTTTGTTAATCTTTCGTAATACTATAACCCAACTTGGGTTTTGCTCGTCACTTATAATTCTTGAACGACTGTGCTGATTTTAACGTTTTTTGCTTAGTTGGATTTGTATCGGACCACATATTCGAGTTAAGCGAATCAAACCAGGGGCACGTATATTATAAGAATACATGTTCAATTAGTGGAGCAATCAGGATATGACAAAAAAACTTCTAAAGGGAAAATCCATGTAAGTGATATATCATCTGCGAATTTATATGTTGAGTCATTATTGCCATACTTATAGGCTAGAATATTTCTAGTTAATTTAGCGGTATGCAACAATATCCGCATATTACGTCAGACAAGGTCTATACTAACTTACGTCTCTTTGGATTTGAACAAGTAAAATAAATCAGAATTAAAAATATTTTTTTTTTCTTTATAGATCAATTATTTATCCCACAATTGAAAGATAAACCCTCGAGCGGTTCTAGTCCGTTTTAAAGCATTTTAATTTACGAAAGCAACCTCAAAAAGCCTCTGATAAATTTCACACATTCTTTCTCACATTTTTAAAAACAAAAACAAAGCTAGAAAACGACGTATAACATTCAAAATACATGTATGAAAACTACTTTAGAAACGACCTCATTTTCAGAGTTGACTCTTTTATTGTGATCGGTGCTAT
Organism: Eurema hecabe; assembly: GCA_026213755.1. Taxonomy (NCBI): domain Eukaryota; kingdom Metazoa; phylum Arthropoda; class Insecta; order Lepidoptera; family Pieridae; genus Terias; species Terias hecabe. The sequence continues at coordinate 2,687,278 of JADANM010005989.1, read as the reverse complement.
TTGCTAAGATTCTTTCTAAATATAGAATGACTGTTTCTGTGTTTTGAAAGAACTGTTATATTTTCATTATTACGTTACGTTACGTAATTATTACGTTAGTTATATGAATTTAAGAATCACATTTTTAAACCAAATAACTCAGTACATCTATAACAATGATGGAAGATTTGACTGTTTGTTTGCATTTAATTCGCTTACAATCACTGAACAGGTTTTAATGAAATATAAAAGAGGGTTAGTAAAGGCTAACTTTCCTCTTGGTATACTTATATACCATCTATGAATAAAAAATATGTTATTAGAAAATAGTGGTAGACTTTTTTGACTTAATAATTGGAATCCTTAATCCTTACAGGAAATCCTTAAAATTAATGTAAATAGTAAACAGTTCTAGTTCTCAATTAATCCTTTTATATGTAACATATAATAAAAACGTAACGAGTCTCTGTCTGTACATGGAAGATACATGAGAAAAAATATTAAAGGATACCTTTATCAACGCAATAGAACGCAAAACAATGATTTTTGGAATTTTTGTCTGTTTGTCTGTGCACGCTAATCTCAGAAACGACTTATCCTATCAAGATGGAGTTTTCAATTATATATTGTGGTAAGCTTCACTTAACATTTAGTGTTTAATTCATGTCAATCGGTTGATAAATAAAAAAGTTATGGCAATTTAAAGAATCACTTTGAACTGGCTGAACGTTTGTTGGCGCGGGTTAGGCATTTTCAAAAATGCTGCCCAAAGTCACTTTTCTACGCGGGCGAAGTCGCGGGCACAGCTAGTTCATAAATAACATTGTTACTGGGTAAAGCATACTTATATGTTATCTAGCTGTATTCTACAGTTGTGTAAAGACTGACCTTTTATAATAACAAATAAAGAAATAAATGTTTGGAACAAAAAATAATATATATCAAATAATTGATACTATGATCAGTACACATCTTTTGGTTAATAATTATTACACTTTTTATGACTGAAATATCTAAAAAATAGCCCTTCTCAAGTTATACAAGTGTTCTTTGTCTTTTATTTAGATGTATACATATTACATATTTCATTCAGCTTATCAAGATAAATTATATGTATAAAATTATTTACCTTAACTGATAAAAATGCTATCACAAGTGCAGCAACATCACTCAGCATATGAAATGAGTCGGCAACAAGTGCCATTGAGTTGGTAACATATCCCACGACCAATTCCACTATGAAAAAGCTTCCCGTCAACCATAACATGGACAATAGCCGACATTTCTTCCCCGAGTATTTCCCCATTTTTCCTGTGAACAACAAATGTAAAATTATAGAATGCTAAAACTAAGAAGTCTTAAATATCTAAGATACTTTTAAACTGAGCTTTGTTCTCCAAAACATTTTATTTAAAGTTGTGTTTGAGATAATGTGACTCAGATGCTAAATACTTACATGACAGTAATGATTTTAAGGCTGTGTTTCTTATTACTTTACTATTAAAAACTCTTATTATATTGGAATATATCATTTTATTCACAAATTTTAGGGATAACTAATAATTATTTCTATAGCTTAAAACAACAATAATCATTTATTTATTCTATGATTGTTAATTATAGTAAGTGTAGGATAAATTAAACATGACAATAGTTGCATGTGTTTGGTTTTAAAATACCTAGTTGTTAGTCTGTAGTGTTTTAGAATTGAGAATAATAATGTCTAATGTTATTTATACATTAAACGTTACAACTCAACTAAAAGCTATCTCAAACACTTTGTATCTTTAGAAAGTGTGAAATTATAGGTGTGTAATGTGTTGAGTGAAACTTTATAGTAGTCATTTAAAATATTAATATATACTTACAATTCAAATGTAAATCAACTCAAACAATTACAATATATTCAGTCCGTTCCCATTAGTCTTGCTGATGTCAGTGACTTCAATGTTGAAAACGCGAAATCATTGGATAAAACGACAGACATCCAATATTGATTCAACGCTATATCACTCGTCAAATAAAAGCACCTTCAATGGCAGGATATAATACACATATAAATAAATGTTTCACAGGTTCCACAAACTACTCTAATATAGCAATCTCTAAATAAATTCTAGGAAAATTTGTAATTAAAATATAAAATTATATAAACACAACAGAATCAATGATAACCATAATTCACTAAAGTCTTTTACTATGAATGGTTAAAACACACTAAATTAAAACACTAGATGTATTTTGTAATATTATTATAGAAATAAATGCCATTACAAGAGTTTATGCTCACGTACTTCATCAATGAACAACGAGAGCCCAGAGATCATTCTGCAGAATGCAGATTCAGTAAGAAATAGTATTGCACAGATTACATAAATAATGTTGCCAGATCAATAATAAAGCAAGTCTTATTGGACGTATAGAGATCTGAGTTGGGTAAAAATTATTTGTTTCTTTTTTACTTATTACGACTTTTAAAAAATTGCAAGGTTTATTATTAATGTATTTAAGATTTATTATCATTTGAAAACCTATTAAATATGTATATTTAATCTTCCAATGGATATAGTAATTGGAATGTCAAGAGTTTTTTTATAGGCGGGAATTGTGCGGCGTCTATATGTAATCTCGATTGAATATTCCTTTTTTGGTGCATAAAGTGATTTAATGTATGATTGTGATAGTGTATCATGCAGTAAACTAGCTAATAAGTGTCCAAGAAATGAAGAATTCATTTGAGAGCGCTTAGTAGCGCCGTTCCGATTGCTCCAAGATTCGTCTAGGTTCTTCGTAAAGTTCACTATCACTTTACGAAGGGCAGAAAGAAATGAAGTGAAGTGTAAAAATAATAAATAAGATATTATGACCTAAAGGTCTTTGTTACCAGGTCATTAAATTAAATTAAAAATTGGAATGTCAATTGTCAATAATGGTCATGTTTATTGTCAAGTGTCAACTTTCAAAAGTATGATGGCCCATGGGCCATCATCTGATTTTCAATTTTCAATATTACCAGTTCAAGTCTTACCTCTAACTTGCACTTTAAATGTAATAAAAGGTTAATTAATTTAACTGAAAGGACGGTCTTAATTATAAAACCATATTTTCAGCGCGTTGTTACATAATATTATGTCGAGTTTACTGTTATTATTACAATAACAATACGAACTAGTACTGAATTGCTGGACACTGATGATTTGATTTTAATAACATTTCTTAGTTCAATCTAGTTTCAATGGGTTTAGCTAGGTTTATTGGAAAAACTATAGGTTTTACAGGCTATGTGTTTCAATATGCTTGTTTTACCCATTGCACATTTGAATATGTTGGAGACTTCGTTATGGTTCGTAACTAAATAAAAACAATTTATTTAACGTTCAATTAAACTCGATTGTGAGGTTAATTTTTAAATTTCCTTTTCAGTGCTCTGGTCCTTCAATGGAACCAACCCTAGAATCAAATAACATTTTATTTACGGAACATATTACTCCAAGATTGCAAAGGTTGCGTCGAGGTGACATTGTGATTGCTAAAAGCCCTACAAATCCAAAGCAAAACATTTGTAAACGTATAACTGGGTTGCCTGGAGATAAAGTGAGAGGTCATTTTCCTAGACGAAGCCAGTATGTACCAAGAGGTCATGTCTGGTTGGAGGGAGACAACTCTGGGAATTCTTCAGATTCTCGTGTGTATGGTCCTGTCCCACAAGGGTTAATTAGAAGCAGAGTGGTTTGTCGAATATGGCCGTTAGATAAAATTAGCAATTTATCTGAATATTAGTGAATAGTCAATAGATAATATAAATAGGCATTTGGACATTTGATGGTAGCATCAATATCAATAGTGCTGATATATTTTGTATATTTTTTAAATTTAATAAATCAGTTAAACTAATCTTATATTAATTCATTACATTGTAATAATCCCTTTTGGTATATTTTTTTAAGGTTTTTTTTTGAGAAATTGATTGTGAGCATCAAATTAAAAGGAAAAAAATTTCTTTTATATTATTTATTACATTAGTTTGGATTAATTACTATAGTTTTAATGGATTCTGCTTCTGCAATCACATCAATTCGCTGGTTGCCTATCCTCAGTGAAACATTGATGTCTTCTGCGTTTCTGAAATATAAGTAGGTATGTTGAATTAATTTTTTTTACATATTTATGAATTTCAAATTGTGCGATCATCTGGATCAACTAGAGTTAGCTCCAGTTTGGCTTATTTGGGTATTTGCAAAGTATATGTTCCTATAAAATATTTAAATTTTTTTTTGTCTCTTTTTTTACTTCCTTCTACGCGGATGCTATAAATACAGCTAATTATTTATTACCTCTGCGTAGCTAGATGGCTAGAAAAAAAAGTCCATAGATGAACTAAACTTACTCATTGTGAAGAACTACAACAATATTCCCCTGTGGTGTAATGAAAGCGACATTCGGTATTCTTCCGAAACTCAAAATGGGGTTGGTCACTGCGATGCGACGGGAGCCCCTCGGAATGAACTTTGAAAAGTGGCCCATAGCATAGAACATTGGTTGCTTGATGAACTCGTCTCTTTCGGGATAAACTAAGATAGGAGCGTCGACGAAGTTGTTAGCCCAGTTAGGTCCGCCGTTTTCATCTAGACAGAGATTCCAGTCCAACCAGCCAGCCATATAGTGGTTCAGATCCTTAAATCATAAATATTATTAACATTGCAAAACTTTGTGAAAGTCAGTTAAGTGGCTGAAAAGATTTTAATGACTCCTACTTGAGTTTCGATACTACTTTGATATTGCAGTATGACTATTATAAAATCGATTGGTGGTTTCAGATTTTAATCATGTTAAAGCGGGGGTAACGGAACAGAAATTTACGGGCTGTAAATACAAAAGAATATTTTTTAAATTTCTTGAACTTATCTTTCAACTTACTTGTAAAATATATTTGGTGTATCGATAAGCTCGTTCCCACGAACCAATTTTAACTCTCATCGGATGCCACGGCATGGGACCTGTTACGAGAAATACAAATAAAGATTTGCAAACATTTTTATTGGCACCGTCAATTTGTTTAAATATTAAATTCGTTATGATCTATCATACTCTACATACCTATTTTTATCGGAAGTAAAATAATTAGGTAAAGTATTAGTTCAGCTCATAAGTGTAGTGTCAATATGCTCGTTCCATAAATTTATATATTCTTTATATCATTTACCTTCGCAAGCCTCAGTAGCTATTAATATTTTATTGTATCGTCTTTGCAGATCATCTAACAGAGATGCTGGTACGAAGTTTCCGTAGTAATGTACTGCAATGCCGTCGACGTAACTTAGTGAATTTCTGTCTCCTCTTTCCATCTGCAAAAATTTGTTGTTTTTATAAATTATTTAAATATTTTAACGATGTAGGAATCAATTTTATTGCTTCTTTTAAAGGAACTATTATTAGTCTTTCAGATTTTCACAAACGACACGGGAAATTTCATTTCTTTTACACACAAAACAACGATGATAAAGAATAATATTCTTAAAATTTAAGAATAACTGCATATAATAACATTTTTTGGGCTTCCGATTTCTGGTAGTCAGGGTCCAGACTCCAGAACCCCTTTGTCGATAAGGTATAGACACCGTTGAAATAGTTGAAATAATCCGCATAGTACATATCGCACCCCCGGTGCGACACTGTCGTCACTTTTGCAAAAAACACAAAAATGAGATTAATTCTTTAAAATGGTCCTAAAGCACCCCTTTACTTGGTGCGATAACGTCACTTGTATAGTACCCCCGCACCCAGATAATACTTACACCACTTAAATACCAATGCAACAGGTAACGTTGATCATCCACAGCAAAGATCAAGGTCTTGTTAAATCGGGAATTTCGAATTGTAGGTCCTAGGTTTTGACCAACCCATCGTCCCTGAAAAAATGAATCAATAATTTATTTGGAGATAGAAACGAATCTTTAATTATTTATTTACGTATCTAAATTAAATATGAACATTATGACCGGTTTCAAGATATCAGTTAAAAAATATTAGCAATACTTGATGATGATAATAAAAAAATGCAGTTCTCTCAAGAATAATAATTAAATGTACTTACTAAATCTTCCGAAAACCAACCCAAGGAATTGAATCGTACGAATGGTATAATACCATTGATAGGTTCATTCGTTGTGGTGATTGCCCAGATATCGATCTCAGCTTCTCCGTACAGTTCCATGAATCTGGTTGGTTAGAAAAAAATAACATAGGTAACTTATTATATACGCAATAACATATGCAATTTAGATGGATTTTTTGCTGGACTTACTAAATAAAAGAAGCAAAAAAATTGTTCTATTGAGTGCAATACAGAACGTATTTAAAATGTATAATGCAAAGAACATTTCTTAAGTCTATCAATGTATTCTTAATTACTATACGCCGTAAAATTTCTGTTAGATTTAAAAAAAAAACATGTTAAATAAGACTAAGAGGCGACAACTATTGTCAACTATTTCATCAGAAATTTTAAATTTACCAATACCAAAAGAACCTACTTCACATGGTAGTCGGCATAAGCTTGGTAGAATTCTGGTTTGAGTTGTGCGAAGCCAGTTATCCTTTCGTTGGTTTTCATCCACACTGGCGGAGACCAGGTCGATGCCATCACCTTCACTTCATCTGTGGCAACGCGTTCTATATGCTTGATCATCGGTATCTGAATTTTTTTCAAACGTTTTGGGTTTAAACGTTAGTAAAAGTATTTTTTATTATTTATTCATAACACTTTATTGTATATTACAAAGAAAACAAAATAAGTACACGTTCAAAAGCTATAAAATAAAAAAAATATATATAAACTATATCTTTCTTCTTTTGGTCAAATTTAGTTATAATTCTTTTAAAATCTCTTTCTATTAAAAATAGCTAAAACTTTAATTAAAACACACTTGGAATTAGAAATTAAAGTATCACCACAAATACATAAAGGTATGGTTAAAGATAATGTAGCCAGTGTTAAATATACCTTTAAAAATATATCTTCATATGAAAATGTGTAATTAGTTAAAGCGGCATCGTTCCAAGGATATTCATTGTAAGTATACGGGTGTGTTGAGAAATCCGCCCCAGCAATTGGTGTGCGAATCAGATTATACTCGATACCATCTTCAGCGAAATATGACCTAAAAATGTATAATTCTAGTGACTATTATCTTCATCTAATTAAAGCTAAAATTACAGATATAGATTTTAACCTAACATTCTATTAAATTTACTTATATTAATCTTATATCTTAAAAACATAGATTAAGTACGTAAGTATTCCTATCGATCTAAACTCGTGTGGTCGTCACAATATCACAAAAGGTTGATTTTTTATTTTAACTTATACAAATTTATAATTATTATTTGATAAGTCCATAGAAAGTTAAGTAGAGATACGCCTTATGAGGCGTTATTTTTATTAGGTACCTGATAAATTTTGATTTAGCAGCATCAGACAACTTATTCCAATTATACGCTGCAGCGTCCGTAACCGACCCACCAAAACCCTGAATGCTTTGAAATTGCTCCTCTGGATGTATATTTAAAGTAACGCTGGTCCAAAAGTTTCCTATAAAAAAAGTGCATTATTTTAATTCATGATTAATAAACATTTTTATCAAGTAAATATATCTCAATTGACATGTTATCTCGAAGTGTATTATTGTCGTAAGGCTTAGTAAATGTTAATAGGTCTAAGTCAAGGTTAATACTTTGATTTATTGATAACATATTTAAGTTATCCAAATTTTAATAAAGTATCAAAATCAATTAAAGCCCTAGAAATCTAGTTTTTAGTTGTGTTTTTTGGTTTGATCTTAGTAAAACCCCGATCTTACTTTTTTAATTTTTTTGAAAAGGTATTAAATAAAATAGAGATTACGCCTTCCCAAACTTGAGTCAATGTAATATTGGTACACACATATCATCTAAAGTCACACTTACTTTGGCTTTCATTGCCATCTTCTTGCAATAGATCATCATTCGCAATACTTGATCTCTGAACAGGTCCGGACGCCTTTTCAAATCGTTTGCCTGCCTACAAGTATAGATAATAATATTTTCTATATTGTTTTAAAAGTAAAAAAGAGCTTCTAAAAGTTCTCTGCAATTGCGATTTCAATTATAAAAGATATAAGGTCGAGTTTTCTCCAAGGTAACTATTGAGTTTAAAGGAATTATTGAGTTTTAAAGTTTTTAAAACAGGCCTCATATGCATGACAATTCTTTCAACATTAAAATATGGTTCAAATACAACAAATTCATTCCCAAGTACGTATGTATCTTCACAATATAGCATTCTCAAAACCCGATGCCTGGGGTTTGTAAAAAATAAATAATAAGAGGTTACGTAATAATATTAAACCAAGAACTGGTGGGTTGTAATGCAACGCTTTCTCTCTCGTGGCAATGATAGCTTTAAGATAAGATTAATGTAGAAAAAATAGATTAATATTTTAAGTATATTGTATAGTGTAAAGAGATGTTTTAAGTATAATGTACTATTCCAGAACCTACTTTAGTCGTGGTATACATGACATAGGATCCCGCTGCAGGAGGGTCTCGTGTCACGGTGTCGCAGTAGGTGGCATTGCAAACGCACACGATGGACCTGCCTTCGATTCCGAGATCCCGCTCAGCGCATGGCAGATCTATTATAATTGAATTCAGTGTTATGAACAATAATGTAGGTAAATATTTTCAATGTATATAATGAGAATTTTTTTATATTATTGACAAAAATTGTTAGAAATCATAATATAAATTTCGAAAATAAAAATTATCTTTTTTGAAAGATAATTTTCGGAATATCTTATTAATGGAAATATTTTTGGAATTATGTAACTATTTTAAAAATCTATTACAAGAAAGAGGTAGCGTATAAGTTTTATAGTACGCAAGACTTCTACTACGCAAACAGTTTCGTCACCTACAACTTTCTTTTTATTTCATTTAAATGTAGTTAGAATCAGAAATTTGTATATAAACTTACCGCTCTCAGAAGCGACACCAGTAAGTAATATAAAAGCGATTACACCAACACTTTGCCACGCCATCCTGGTTTACAGAAAGAAAAATCCCTTGTAAAAAATATGAAGCAAATATACACATTCGTTCACATTATACAGTATGCATATAACTTTCACTTATCTGTCTTTAATTTACACTAGCTGACCTAACACGACTTCGTTCAGGCTGTACATATCCTACACAAAATCTTATATTCTACACCTACCATTTTTTTGCCATATGTATCTAAGAATATTCTAAAAAAAGAACTATTTACATATTTCATTTCAGCTGTTATCGAGTTTTGCATACATTGCGATTAATTTTTATATTAAAGATAAAGTATATGAAAGTAAATATATAGCTACAATACCATGCAAACGCGTTGAACAGTACATGTAAAGGTTTTTTTAAATTCTAAATAAATAAAAATGCTATTTTTCTTACCTGGGCAGGACCGTCTATATGTATAACCCCCCGTATACTGAAACGATTAACCACAACATAATAATGACAATAATTTATTCTATCTATGATAAAGAAATATTAATTCAATTTATATCTTAATCAAAACTTTGACTGTACTAAGTAATATTATAAAGAGGAAAAATTTGACTGATTATTCGAATAGGTTAGGAAACTAATTAACCCATTTGAAAAATTCTTTCGCCTTTGTAAATGCTGGTCGTTATTTGCCCAACGTTTGGGCGGAATTGCTCTCTACATCATGTTTTATGAGCTTATTTTCTCAATTTTTATTGGGGATATGTGCACACCTGTGCGATCTCCATACATTTAATATGAATAAGTACTTAGTAGGTAATTTTTGGTATTTTGAGACTTTAAATAAATGAAATGAAAACTATATGACAATTCAAACGAATACATACAATTCGTTTCAATAGTTAAGTATATTTAATAAACATTCCTTTTTATCTTTATCTTAAAATCTGATAGAATGTGTTTATCTTCGTAATTAGCAAAATATCTTGGGATGATAATAATCAAAAAATTGTATACAAATAAGAAAAATAATTACAAATTACCTGATTATGTCATTTATCGCGTTCTATTAGCGATAAACGTGTGTACTTAAGAAATTGGTTTTTTGGCACGATTATACCAAAAATAACAGGTATAGTCGTAGGTATAATCATAATCGAAAAATAGTGACTGCTTTTTTTATGATTACCTACAGATAATCACCTAATTAATTATTAATATAGTGTTTAGTATAGTGTGTATTAATATAGTGTTTTAAAAGCATTAGAAGTCAATGTAAGGTTGTTAGTAGAATTACATGTGTTTCAATTAAATGGATATTATTATATTTTCTATAAAAGAGGCTACAAAAAGTCCCCCCTTTTGTCGAAACCCTAAGCGTTAGACTAGGGTCTGTCGACTTCGCGGAAGAGTCTGAAAAGGTGCCCGGGATCCCCACTCACTGCGGCGGAGCGATTAACAGTGGGGTTTTGGTCGATAGAAGTCCGACATAACCCATGGTCCTTCCCCGACGTCCATGGGTATCCTATGAGGATTTCCCCACTATAAAAAAAAAGGGTCTGTCGACTGGTAGTGGCCGATTTGAGGCGAGTCCGACATAACTGTCTCCTTCTCCCGCGAGGAGGACGCGGTATCCGTAAGAGGATTTCCCACCGTCAAAAAAAAAAAGGGTCTGTCGACTGTCTTTGGGTTGGAATGAATGATTTTATCTACGTCGCTCGGCGTAGTGAGGGCTAACGTATTTTTTATTACATAGGGGTCAAACGAGCCACCTGGTGGAAAGTGGTCATCGCCGACCATCAACACTTACAGACAGCTCTGTAGCGGGTTGACCTTTCCAAATTCCATCTAGCTAATAGCCTGGACATGAAAACTCGCTGACAGGTTTAAGGAAAAGTCCGTAGCTCGTACCTAAGGGTATCCGTAATTTTGTAATAAAGTAGTCTGGCGTATTTAATACCGGTGGGGTTTTAGTCGTTAAGATTCCCACATTCTCTCGATACTTCGAGAGTTATAGGTATGCATGAACATTTCACCATATAAAAAAATTGTTTAAGGAGTGAGGGTATTGAAATAACAACACATAATTTTAAGAAGACAATATTATTAAATTTTCATACAAATTTTTAACGTAATTATATTTAAAATACTGTACACTCGTCGAATAGTTTTGCAGGTAATCATTTGCCGATTATGAGAAGGAGGGATTTGAAGAACGTTTAAGGAAACTTAAATTCTTCAACACTAAAAACTAATACAAATGATTCACCACAAACCTATCGACTATATAATATTTTTTCATATTGATATGGCAGATTGTCGATATGAAAGACTTGTAGAAGCAAACAAATACACTTAGAACGTTACAACCGAAAGAAATTCACTAAATTATATTTACAAGTTACTCTATATTATAGCTAATGAACTTCGCCGATACTTCACGTTAACTAAAGCAAAAGAGACATAATCTCATTTGAGTACATAAGAAAAAAAATCACAACAATACAGATCTCTTTCGCTCTCAGTAAGAAACTCAGGACGAAGCAAATAAAAATTAAGTTCCACTTAAGTACCCATAAACACTTCTCGAACGACTATCGCCATATTAAAAAAAAACTCCTTAACCTATTCACTTTACAATTTATCTAATATAAATTCTATGAAATAAATACAAAAAATCTCTTATTGTTTATCTAACAATATTTTCCTAACGCGTGTCTTCGAACTAAAATCTATTTAATGCACAGTTACCGATGTTAAACTTAGGAGCGCGTTTGCGCCTTTTTATAATATTTGACTAAAAGAGAGATCAAATCATTGCCACGTATTTATGTATGTATGGGAAGTGTGCTTTGTACTTCAGACGTAACAATACACACGTTAATCGAACAAATAAAAGATTACAGTATACTCATTCTATCGTTTCTGCGTTTTATATAAATTATTGTTAGAGTACCTAGTTGTGGATTTGTGGCAAGACGCGTTGAAATAATAGAAAACTGTTCTACCTTTCGCAAAGTATGGACATTATATTCAAAATAATTTTAAGTAAAATATACAAAAAAGGTTTCTAGGTCTATAAAAAAACGGTTCTGATCAGTTAAGAGCGGCATACAATTGAAAATCGATTTTATCGGTTATTAACTAAGATAGATATATATTCTAAAAATCGTTAAAGTCAATAAAAATACATTTCGATAGGTAGCAGCACAATCAAATATTATTTCAACGCCCTTTATATATTTACTTAAACGGATTAATAAACATGATTAAGAAGTTGCATAGTGTGTTAATATCTGAGGTTTTTTAAGATGTCCGCTACAAATGCTACATTGTAACCGTTTTCTTTTTAAATTTTCTTAAATGAATGGCTGGTTTTTTAGAATAACTGTTAACGCCTTCCGAAGTTATATAAAACCAGTTATCTATAGCCCGATTTTAGAAAAGTTTTATCTCAATTTACCCAAAAATGGACAGATTACAGATTTGAAAAATAATTAGAAAATAAAAAAAAAACAGTAAATCAGAACGATAAAAAGTCTAGCTGCCAAATTTATTATAATATTTTATTGTCATAATTTCGCTCGAAGAATACGATATGCTTGTGAATGAAAAATCGGAAAATACATTTCATCTCCATTTTAACTACTCTGTACACGTTATTGAGATGTAACTTCATATCTTACATTATTAGTGTCAACGTTTGAACACTTAAGTTTCATTATTTACACGTTTACATAATGGCAAAGTTTGCGACAGCTGTGGCAAATAAGATTAATACGAAAAAAATAATAATTAGGGGGAAAAATAGCACTAATTAAAATCGTTTAGTGAAAGACAAAACGAACGTCGATAAAGAAGATACGCCATTTTGTTTAAAAAAATAGCACAAGCAACACAACTGCACCCTTAGCGAATATTGAATAGTTCTCTTTAGATATTTCCTTATCTCTATACTTAAACGAACTACGCTTGATTCTCAATTTATACACTATGCTCTAATCTCTCCACTAGCTCCTAACAGTTAGTGAAAAGATTAAAAACGCTCACGTAATTTATGTTAATGTAACATAATTATTAGAGGCACTGTGTGTATTTAAATAATCTTTATTTGATATTATTTTACACGCGTCTAGTTATATAGAAATATTCCATTTTTGAAAATAATAGACAAACTAATATAGTATAGACAAGAGCGCGCCGAAGGGCAGAGACAAAATGTTCAAACGATATTAAAATTGAGCTATACATAAAAATTTTGTTTACAAAAATACTTGTAGCATAATTCTCAGATCACATTTTGCTAGAAGGTTCGTTAGTATAATAATGACGTTTCATAATTTCTTTTTGTATGATTTACCCCATATTATATGTTCAACATCTTTGTATGCGATTTAAATGATATAATAATTCATAAATAATGAGTATCTTCGATGTTATAATTTATGCTGGAAGCAATAGTTGACAAAATATTATTGCAGGTGAATAAATATTGCACAAGTGAAAAAATAAACGCTTTCTCAAAACTTTGAGATTGTAAACATTTTACAAACAAATTGTTATGAAACTTATATGTTAAAAATAAACATACCTACATAGAAAAAAAAAAGAATTACAACAATTGTATTGTCTGTCAACTTCCATCGCACCAGTCGATATACACCGCTATTTCAAGTCATAGATTATCATCTATGAATGTATTCACACTGATTTCAAATTTAGAACTGTTTGTTTTGTGTCAAAGAACGATAATTAAAAAAAAGACAGGTGAACTGTTCTATTTTCAAAAGTGACGTTGACATGGAGAAAACGCGGGAGTGTGGGACAGTATAAATAGTGAGTCGGTATACTCAAGCTTTCAGTCTTTGACCAGCCTGTAGATGTGGTGCTGCGCGCCGTGCTCGCTGTTCGACACTTCGAACACGAACGCCGCGCACAGTAACGTCTCTTGAGTATCACGATTTGACACAACCTGTGAATTAAAAAAAAACAGTATTAAACACTAATACTAACATAAATTTTTGTTATAACCACCCCCACCCATAAGCACTCGTCGTCTAAATAAAATACACATTGCATAAATTGGTTATGTGATCATTATAAAACTGAAAATTGGAATTTTGTAACTTAACAAAGTAAACTTTTAAAACGTAAATGTTGGCAACTAAATAGCCACGAAATAAAGGCGAGGCAAAAAAGAAGTACAGTATAAGACACACAGTACAGATATGAGCTTACAGTCAGTAAAGGTAAAAGCATAAACAATACTTCAAGTCAAGTAATCCAGCCTTACCTGCAGTATAGTGAAGTTCTCGAGGACGCTGTTCATCATGTACTTCTCGGGCAGGTGCTTGAGCTTGTGTATGAAGTTGACCATGTACTCGCACATGGGCGAGCGGTGGATGCGGTACACGAAGCGGCCGCCCTCGAAGCGCGCGTACTCCGTCTCCACCTTCTCCACCACCTGCTTGCCGAACGAGCACACCTTGGTGCTGCACGTGATCGTCATGTTCTCGTTGCTCTCGTATCTGAAGGTGAGAAATTTAAGTGGTTAAATTTGTGGTCGTGGCAGATAATTTATTGGTGTGTTGGAAGACGCCTTAAAAAATTTATATCCTTGAGACAGGAAATAATTAGAAAGAAACCTTCAACAAAATGGCTTTCTCTGTCTAGATTCTAGACAGATAAATCTTAACATATCCCACTACTACTATACAACCATACAACCATACAGATATACTGCATGGTAGAGATGCATTTTGTAGTTGCTATAGGCATACTGGTTTATTTTTAAAGTTTTGGTTGCAATGTTTTTCGTCGGGTATAAAATATACTTTTCACATTTACTATTTGTTTAAAGTCATAAAAACTCAAACAACATAATATATCTAGGGAATGAGTAGAAATAAGTTTGAGGCTGACCGACACATCTTGACACACTTTGTAAGGGACGCTGTTTATAATTTTGTTTATATTATTAATTATTCCAAACTAAAACTGAGAGTTTCAATAAAATACATACACGCAACAGTATAGGACCAAAATTGTAACCTTGAGGAAACCCAGAATCTAAATATGTAAATCGTCACCAATAATTACTGACACAGATACCATAACATGATCAACCTACTTAAGTAACATAAATAGACAGTATAACCGTAAATAAATTCAATGTTTTATAATAAAAACAAATACTTACACACTAGTGACCCCGTAGAATGCCGCAGGGTCGTCCAAATTATTAGTATTGAGATCCGCCCAGAACTTTACCAGGAAGAATGCATTCCGTGGCCCTTTCTCATACAGCTCCTTCAGACCTCCCTTCTTCTCTGGGAACTTGTCATTTATTTGCTGCACGTCTACTGACTGAAAACACACATTATAATGTTATATAATTTGTTCAACTGCTATAAAGTATTAGATGAAAATAATTATTTATACTTGTATTAAGTCTTAGAGCGACATAAGCTATTTAAGTCATTTGTTATTTGACGACGAGAGTTTAAATGACGAGAAAAGTGAGTGCACAAGTAGAGGCAGATTAAAGTAAGTACTAGAAACATCGAGAAACGTTAAAAAATGGATAGGGTCGTGTATTTAATAAAATAATAACGCATAAATAAGTTCAGGAGTTTACGAACTTTAAAAGTTATGTTGCAGCCCTAGTTACGTTACATATTTAAGGAAATGTAAAATACCTCTAATAAAGGATCTGCGTATGTGACGGTACCGCCTATGTGGACAAATAGATGCTGCGCCGGCGCCGTACTCGGTGGATACTGTACAAAGAGGAACATTACACATTATAATATAAAAAATCAAACAAGTATATTTGTCACTAATTTAGTCGGACGATAGAAATTTGGCTAAGATAAACTTGCAAGATTAAACTGATAAAAATATTTACAAATTTTGCAAGATAAATATTGGCTAATGTGTTCGAGGTGATAACATTATTTGCGGAGTATGACCAACTGAGGTAGGTATGCATATTTAACTCTTGTCTGAGATTGACATTAAAAGAAGGAAGGGCGAGATACTTATTATCATAAGTACATTCTAGAAGAAGAACGTTTCAGAGTATTGAAAGCCTTTTAATGCCATCAACGCATTGGCGAGACGTTTTAGAAACTTGTCGATTATCCTGCGAACTTCCAATTCAGTTACCTTCTGAAAAAATCTTAACTACCAGAGTACATTACAGCACACACTATGTCTTTAAAACGTCCAGAACATTCTAAAATATTCCAGAACTCACCGTGTCCGGGTCTCTAGGATGTTCCACGAAGGCCGAGAACTCTACGAGCCGCAGCTTGTGCGTGGCTATGGCGCGGCCTTCCCACGGTGGCGGTGGCGCCACATCTGTCCCGCCGCCCACCACCCCCCCTACCCCTGGGACACCCTTGTACCCTGCGCCCGGGAATGGCTTCACACTGAAAGAGATACAGTGTAGGTTATAAACAGGGCAGGATGGAGTACATGTATGGAGTCGGAAATTACAAGTTGTATTGTAATTTTGAGTTAACTGTGAGTTTCGGTTTCAGATGATACATTTTAAATATTTTTTCATATTTTTAGGATTCATACATTACATGTGACACTCATTACTAAGAGACATTATAAAATCGGTACCTACAGAGGAAGTTTAGATTATCTATATATTTAAAGGTTGTAAAATTTTAAGAATACATATTATGTTTAGGTATAACCTTTTTTAAATATATTTCAAAATAATATTTTCCTAAAACCGTTACGACATTCTATTCAAAATTCAAAAAACGAAAGCCACAGGTTCGATTTTCAATCAGTGCCAAGATGTATTTAAACCTAGCTGGGTGTACTAATAGCAAACCTAAGTACTATCAAGCTAGAGTACACCGACGCGACGTAAACATTTCTAAGAACGTTTACGCTTAATTGGCAGCTTTATCGCCGTGTAACTATTCCTCCGCTTCCAAGAACTTCATAAAAAATTGATATCGTTCAGTTGCAGTGCAATAAAATTTTCGATAATTACGTCGGAAAAAGTTTCAACTATGCAGTTTAACGTGTTCGCGAAACTGACAGATGTCTTCCTTATTTTATTTGGTTCACTGTATTTAATGAGTACCGTTACTTTACAATAAATACTAAATATATAAAGGAAATCCTTGTTATTGAAAAAATGCGTAACTGAGCTTTGGTCATGAAAATCATTATTGTTATTTCATAAATTCAAATCATAATTATAATTAATAATAAAAAAATACGGAACAGCAAATTTACGGACGAATTGAAAAACATCTGTTTTTGAAGTCGGTAAAAATAAAAACGACTAAAACGTTATAAATTAACATTAATTTTTTTAAACTTATCTACTATGGCAATACTAATTTAAAAAAAACTTACTCTTGTGACGTCCCAGCTTGTAATCCTGGCTGCCAGAATTGCTGAAAAAAATAATTCAAATTTAGAACACAGCTAAAGACCAATCGGAATCGCATTGTTATTTAGCGAATGGACTATATGATTTTAAGCGCACTAAATATTAGATTTAAACTTCCTAATGTTGAAATGAATTTGTTAAAAAGCAGAGTATGGGTAAGTATTAATCTGAAATAAGAAATAAAGTTGTTTTTATTTTTGCTGTTTATTCAGCGTTTAATAAGGAAACCAGCAATTATCACGCATTTAAAGGTATAACGACTACCAGAGCTTTTATTACTTATATTTTTTGCAATAAAAGGTTCATTTAAACTTAATTGCAATAAAATATTTTTAGTAACTAATTATTGCGTTTGCTCGTTTATATTTTCTTTTTATAAGTATTATCGGCCTTGCAATTTTAGTATGGTTCTAAATAGAATTTGGTCTTAAATTTGTAAATCGATTTCCTGGTATCTCAACGAAATGTTATCGATTTCATTTTGCAAGTTTGTTTTGTCGCTAGTGTATAATATTTATAAAGTTTAATAGTAACTTTAGAGGATTATTTTTTTTATTAATACATTAGTTTCGATTCGACTGAAAGAAGCGTGGCCGTGATTTGCGAGCGTTTTCATTATTGTGCAACGAAACACATAATCGACATACAATATTAACTCATCTACATCTATATAAGTATCGCTTAGACAAATAGAACACGAAACTAAGTTAAGTAAAGCCAATCGATGTTATTTCGGTTCATCAGTTCCGTGCATCGCGGCATGCCTAGATAGAAGCAACAAAAGGCTGTTTTGGTGTGAATTAACACAGAGCATGCCTTTAAAAATGTACCGTGTGGTGGTACGCCGGGTGAGGCAAACTTGCTACTATTTGAGCGCTAGATAGCGTGCTCATTGACTGCATCGCCTTCTCTTTCATCACACCACCGTCCTAGATTATTTATCACGTTTTAAATGTCTTGCTACACATCAAATTACTTCAACATTTTGTAATTTTTTTTTCGATACTTATCACTATCAACTATATTAATAACTAATAGTGTTAATTGACACTCACCACTTTAAGCTTGGCCTGTATTTCTCGAAGTTTCCGCCTAGCTAGAACCTGTATGTGTGAAGATACTTGTTTCCTTGTGCGCGTTTTGCCCGTTCTTAACTTTATATATCTTGCTATAAGTTCGTTTCTTCCTGTAATGCATAGAATTTAAATTGAATTACTCGAAGAAAGTTTTAAACACTGATTTTGGTATGTAAAGATTATGTATCGGAAATAATAGATGGTAACAATGACCTCATATGATCACTCAATGAGCCACCTGAAAAGCGTTTCATTTCACTAAAAAAATGTTTTTTTAATCAATTCATGTTATCGTTCAAACCTTCACAGGCTCAATCATACAATATGGTGTCGAATAAAATGAAGCAAGAAAACCGTATATTGACATAGCCCGCGAAATATTTGGAATAGTCAATCAAACAACGCGAAATGCAATGCTGGCGCAGCACCAACCCGTTATGAAACAATTTTCAAAATATTTTGAATAACTATAAACAATTATTGAGACTGCAGTCGAACAGGAATGCGGGGATTGGCAGAGGGTGAAATTTACTTTAGCAGATTGATTGTGCGAATTTATTTTAATAAAAGACAAAACAGGATCTGAATATAAAATTATTAATAGTACTCCAATAGCTACATCCATGATATGTTGTGTAGTATTTTGTGAAAATTTCAAGCACAATGGAAACTTCAAACGGTGCCTAAAATGGTGTAATCAAAGCGAAACATAATAACGTGGACAATGAAGTATTAATTTGTGGACACCGTGTAGGTACAGAAGAGTGGGACAGCCAAAGTAAATTGAAATCTCATTGAATTCGGGGAATGCGATGCCGTCGAGAGACGGTTGGTGCGAATTTAATTAACCCCTTGACTGCTCGTTGAGGCGAGCGTATACATATACCTAGTTTATTATCTGTTATTTCATAAGTGACGAACTCCGAAATCAATAGTCTGTCAGCGATCCGGCGGGCTTTTTTGGTTGTAAGATATAAGTACATTGATTATAATCCATGTAAAATGCTTTTTTATGTTCTAGCGGGCTGCAAAAGCGATTAGGGTTAATTAAAACCTTAGGGCCTCGTAAAAGTGTTGCCGTCCTTGAATCAAAGGGTAATGGAAATGCATTAGCAATGTCATTTCTACTTCAGTTAGTTTGAGTTCATAACATCCTAATAAATGATATTAGATCATGATAATTTGGGCTTGACCTATGTATCTATAATAAACTTTATCACGATGTCATTAAGTTTTAATTTACGTGAATATAACTTAAACTGCATATAGACATTTTAAATGTTTTTATTATACATAATAAAAATTAATGGTGAACGAAAATGAACACAAATTTATTTTATTCTTAGCAACATGGAAACAAAATTTATTTTTAAAATGTTACAAGTGCTACGAAATTGTTGTGTAATATTATGTCAAACAGTTTTATCTCGACAAAACGCTTTCAGCGTATCGCGAAACTTTCACCATAACACGGGCTAAAATAAAGACAGAATTCTTGAAGTTTTAAGTAATAAAGTTTTGACTTTATAATTCGTGTAACCGCATCGGGCCGTTTCGTAGATTCACTGCGGGTGTCAATTTAAAATTAGGTGACCACTCGACGAATGGGGTGTTAACATGAATAAACACGCCGTGTGTCATTCGTGCGCCTAGCAGCATCCACTTAGCGACGGAGCCGCGAATCCAACATTAAGAGTGCTTTCACCCGAAACGTCGCCCGCTATATATAGCGGGGGCAGAGGATCAGGACGGGACGCTTCTATACGGTGGCGAATAGAAAAACAAGTGATCGTTATTTATTAGTATGTTAGATGGCTAATTTGGTCGTGTGCCAGCGGCGGCTACGCTCTCGCGCACCTCTTGCAGATGAAATTGTGCGTGCACCGGCGTGCAGCTGCCGCTTATGAATATTCAGTATCCTCGCCGCGAGTGAATCACCCTCGTCATTTATCAATGAGCACACGCTCTCCAATAATTAAATGCTAATACTAGACTTTTTCAATACGGAACGGACCGATGTCGATCGTCGTTTCAGGTGGGTATAATTTATTCTATAACGGAGAAGTTATCGAAGATCCATCAGAAATACATTAACGTCGTTGCTATCAACCGTGACCTTTTAAAAGCTGTACGCGAATATATTTGTGGCGAATCGTACACGTTATTTTTATGTTACGTTTTACCGGTAACATATACCACCCACCCACATACTACATGTCATGGTCATGTTTATATTATAATTGTGCTAAGTAATATACCCATTAGGTACGGCACGAACATTTATGTGATTATTATGGACCAAAAATCTATAAGCAAAATTCATCTTCCGTTTCTTTTTGATTTTATTGAATATGACAATAAAAACAAGAGATGGGAATAAGACAATTATTTGCTGATATCAATAATGTAGCAGGATAAAGAAATAAATGTTTGTACGAAACAGGAGTTCGCGACAGAATTTCACGCTGACCCAAACGGTAGATATGCGAGTGAAATCCTTAAAGGGTTGAGTTGAGACGGTTCTAAGGAGGATTTCTCGGGAGACAATCGGAAGTTATGCCCCGGGCCGGGCGGGGCGCTAAACAACGGGCGCGGGAGCCCGCCCCTTCTTTATATTTTCTTACTGCGTTCGCCGCCTAGCGGCCGGGCCCCTTACACGCTCGCTCGCTCACTAATTGCGCATTCTTCGCATAGTTTAGCCCTCCCAGCGAACCCTCCGGCCCCCCGGACCACGTGAAGCCGTGCGCCGACGAAACTTTCATACTGCCAGGATATTGAGCGGTTTTGAATGTCTTAACTCACGAACGTGCCTGCAGCGCGCCGCTGCACGCTTTGTAAGCAAACTGTTCCCAACAACTAGCCGCAACATTTCGGCCGCTAACTACAGCTCACGTGCATCTCCGGTCATACACGGCAACAATATATTTCGTGAACTATTCCCTTGTTCTAAGTTAAACGGTCTCAAAGGTTCGGTGGTACGGAGTTGCTAACACTTCAATTATTGTGTGAATAGTGCTTTTAAGTAACTTTAACGCTTCGAGATTACTGTAATGTATCTAGAAGGTATACGTAGAAATGCTAGTTTTATTTATTAGTTTAAGTTGCCATAACTTATAAATCTTCTATTAGCATAATATTTCTTGGAGACAAAGTATAATCAAGTTCAAGGCAATAGAGGGAGGAAAGAACTATTCATAAATAAACTTTCAACCTACATGCGTTTCGATACAAAATAAAACTACGACCTCAAACTAAACATAGATACTTCATTTTTAACCTATTATTGTCCGGATAAATAATCTTTGTAGTAACAACCAGACCCTCCTAACCTTAACTGCACTCCAAAATAAGTCCCAAAAAGTAGCATCATGTTGACAGGAGTGACGTGAATTGCTCAGAGGTCTCGAAGGCTAGATGAAGGCGAGCCGGCACGTCCGCGACTAATGTGCTCGTATATTGTCTGGACTTGCGCCCGCAATTATGTCCGCCCTTGCCGATATTGCGGGTACTTTTATTTTACACTGCATCCTTTGTTTGGTCAATCCTGAACTCGTAGTTCATGATTAGACTTTACTTAATAACAAACAAAACGTCAATCACCCTACGTTCTTCACTAAGACTAACCAAGTTACACGGTTTTTAAGTTCCTGTGTCAAAACCGTGACAAAAAGTATCCTATGTTAAACTTTCTAGTTTAGACTCTTCTAATCTACCTATATGCCAAACTTTAACTAAATCTGTTTATAATTTAAGTTTCTGGAAAATGTCATCACTTACTGCGTCTTATAATTTTTATAACTATTATTCAAAATATCGCTTAAGTTATAGTTATAATAAAATTACGTGACATCATGTTACATAAGCTACGCTATAAGTGAAAATAGAGGATAGTCACACTTCGCCATTTATCTTAAGTCTCCTTGCTTAGGGTGGATCCCTTCGTTTCGAACCAAATTAGACTTTTGACCGCCGTAAGAATCCAACATTTTATATATTAACTCTAGTTTTCTACATCAATAATGCCTTTGATTAATTTTTCATACAACAATAGTTCAAGGAATCGCAGGAAGGCACATAAGGTAAGAAAATAACTAAAGGCAAACTAAACTGTAGATAAGGCAAACCCTATATACTGTACTATTAAATCATTTCTTTTAAAACCCTTATCCCTTAGCGAGTCTCGCATCCATTAATCTTCCACACACGTTTTAAGCCGATTCTGTTACCATCCGATTCCTAAGCAATACTTTATACACGCCGTTACTCTACACAATAGCGCATCAAATTTTCATACCGTACGCATATTCTTTACTCGATTATATTTAAATTACATTATACAATTATTTCCGCTAGGGTGATAAGATTCAAATGGCGCATTTCTTTCCGTCTATTAAATCACTTGAGGTGGACACATTGCTTGCGGTAGATTTGTTTAGCAATTCCATCTAGGGGCCGGCAGTCCTTTAATTAAAAGCGGGATATATAATGCCGGAGCTTGACACGAACTTAATGTGCGTCCGGCGAAATGGTAGCCTTTAATTGTCTACGTCAATTACACCCTAACGCACGTAATAAGAGACCGGGATAAGGAATTGCGAGTTTTATTTTAAGACGAGGAAAAGTCAACGGTGAACACCTACTTATTAAATTACATTTATCTCATTTTATATCGTATTAAAATGTATAACGTTAAAAATTTTAATCAAAAACCTATTGATATAATTTAAAGGTCTCTTATTATCTATACTAATATTATAAAGCTGAAGAGTTTGTTTGTTTGAACGCGCTAATCTCAGAAACTCCTGGTTCGAATTGAAAAAATATTTTTTTATTGAATAGGCCATTTATAAAGAAAGGCTTTAGGCTACATAACATCACGCTGCGACTAATAGGAGCGAAGATATAATGGAAAATGTGGAAAAAACGGGGAAAATTATTCATCCTTGAGGGCTTCCTTTACGTGCGCTGCTAAAACGGTTCAAGATACCAAAAAATATGAATGAAAGAATTATTTCTCTTAAAATTATCTAAAAAAAAGTCCGCCACAGTTTATGTTTATCTTCTAAGATTGACTCACTATAACATAATAATAGAAATAGATCCGACGGGGACGAAGTCGCGAGCAACAGCTAGTAAAGTGTTAAAGATAAGCGTATAGATTATAGATATGTAAAATAGCATATTAAGAATCCAACTTGCTTCTGTTTTCATAAATTTCTTTGCAAGAGAAAGAAGGTTAAATATCTCTGGCAATTTTATATTCTACCCCATCTTGACGAAAGTGATATAATTGAATACAGAAAAAGATTTGTCCCGGTTGTTAATTTGCTGTTGATAGTAAAGAGCGATCGTCACGTCGCCTTAACGAGCTCCCTCACTTAACATTGTAACGTGAAAAAATTCTACTCGACTAACTTGAGATTCCTTCAGCAATTAACTGATTTGAATGAAAGCAAAATTAGGGTGCGCGGCAGTTTTGTAAAAACAAACGGGATTATTGAAACATCTACCAATTAATAACGAAGTTTGTTACAAGTTTTGCTAATTAAGAACATTCTAAAGATATTGCCATAACGTTTATGGCTCATAAAGGGAAAATTTTAAGAAGGGGTAGTTTTATCAGTTTTAGTTATTTTTACTAGCTTGAGAATGAATTACATAATCTTTATGCTCATAAAGGTATTTTATATAGCCACATATGTCAAAACAAAAAGCGAAACAATTAAACGTTCTAAAATAGTTCCCGAAAGAACGGGCGCCAATTAGTGTTAGCCCTTCCACAAATCGAGATCGGTAGTTTTTCGCGCAGTCGACGGATAGTTGAACAAAGCCTGTTCACTTGACTTCCCCGAATCGAAGACAGTCGGTGGAGATAATAATTGTCGGTGTGTTTCCGTGGAATCCGATTGCGCAAACGGCTTTGTCGGCATCAATAGCTTTTGTCTCGTCACTCGTGCCATACCCATTGTTCCGTTTGGAAACAACCTTGATACCGACTCGATCAATCAAATGTTAAGCAAATGCAATTTTAAGATGCAATGTAACATTATATAGTGTTCAAGGCTTTTGTTGAATATTGGAACGCATACAGCAAATGCTTTTCTTTCTTATATATTATCCTTTTTGGAACTTATATAAACGATCTTTTTTTGTATTCCAAATTTATTTGAGAATTAGAATTAACAGTTTTTTGCTTTAAACCTTAAAACCAAGACCATATCAAATCAAATTTCTTTATCCATAGGTTTTCCGATTGGTAAGCATTGGAGCATTGGATTTGTAAGAGAAAATAGATAAGAAATACACCCCTAAATATAATTATGGATTGACAGATTATACTTGATGAGGCAAAGTACTTCCTATACAGTATCCTGCTTAGTACCAGGGAAGCAGAGGTTGGAAGCGGTTCCTCTAGCATGCTCGAACTCACCGTACATCTTGCCCTCGTCAGACAGGATGATCTTCCGTCTCCCGCAAGGCGGGTATATCGCCAGCGCCTCTTGGAAGCTCTGTTCGATGTCCGGACTCCACACCCCCTCCGCGTCCGCTGCTGACATATCCTGAGGACCGAAAGTCAAGATTATTGTATGACATGCAGCTAATAACACTCTTTATATGTCTACCATCTACTCGGGTAATTATATTTTAAAAAGTACCAGCTTTATTCAAGAAGGTTAAAAGTTTTCTAAAACGCTAAAAGTAAAGATTAGCCGTGCACGAGTAGGTGGTTCTTGATATGAAGTCTATAAGGGACATTCCTTTCCCGAACACAGGAAAAATGTTTCATATTATTAAAAACTAAAAGAGTGTCATTTTTAAAATGTAAAAGAGCTATAGTTCATTGAGTTTTAATTAAGGAGAAGTAAATAAGGAGAAGTAACTTTTCATTGAAATTAAAGTCAATGTAAATGACATGTTGGAACATGAGTTTCATTTGACACATCTTTTAATACTCGCTAGTTTTATGATCATTGCACGTTTTAAAGCAGATTTAATTAAAACCTACGAAAGGCAATATAAATTAAAATGCTAAATTGACATGCATCGTGTTTGTATTTCATCAGATGGAATAATATTTTTAATGGAAACATTGAACTACCTAGAAATCAGTGATTTTTTATGTACCTAAATTTATTCCTCTGTTTTAATATTTGTAATTAATCTGCTACTCTGACATCGTTTTATTTCGTTCATGGTTTTATTATAACGATATTTGGATGATTCTTGCTTACTGTTGTTGCGTACTCTATCACGCAAAAACTACAGAATGGTTTTCGCTGTAATTCGGCATACAGGTTGATTAGACCTTATATTAACTCATAGGATACTATATATCCAGGTATTGCCCCGGGAACGGGTACTACGCAAGTAAAACCGCAGGACACTTTTACTAAGTAACATACCAGAACAAAATGGCATTTCAATCGTCAGCTCTGCGAGCTTACAAGATAACGTTGAATCATTTGTAACGATTTTGTAACTTCGATCTATTCGTGTTTTGTTTCCTTTCGAAACCTTGAACTTAACCAGTTGGCGCGAGAACTAGTATTCTCATGCAAATTGAACGCAAATTGGCAGCTGTTAAGCTTTATTGATTTTTACGAATTAATTGTTATTTTAGTATGAGATATTAACCTGTATTTACATATCATTAAACGTAATCATGATCGGTTATGGTTATTAGGTAATTTAATCATTGTAAATCAATTAAGAAGTTTGTATCTTTACTTCAAATGTGATATTCTTTGAGAATATTCAATCCTTATTAATACAATTGTATTACATAAGGTAGGATGAATGGAAGGTTGTATTGTTAGTCTTTCACGCAAAATCTACGGAATAAATTCGGATGAAGTTTAACATACACTTAGCTTAAGCCTTTAATTAACAGAAAGAATACTTTGCATCCTGGTGGTGCCACGGGAATTAAAACTACTCGGTCAAAACCACGATATGTAGCTTGTTCTTCGATAATTTCTTCTAGATGAAAGTTTAAACCTTATCTCAACAATTGCTTGCTATTAAATTTCTACTCAAAATGAGATCAATTTCACAACACCTGCATGTAGTTGTTGCAAATGATAAATAATTTGTTATTATATAAAGTAGGTCAGTGCTTCTGAATAAAACTTGAACCTACCTGTCTGTCCGATAATTTTAAGTATTTTAATTAAAACAAGATATCATTCGCCAAAAATAGTTACGAAATTGTACTGTTATAAGTAAATATTTTTCGTGCTGCAAATATTTACAGCCATAGTTCGGGCATTTCGTAAAATTTTGTTTATGCATTTTATTAAGTAGTAAACATATTTTTCAGAAGTGGAAGTACATTTGCTTTATTATAAAGCTCTTACATTCATTGGGTATTGAATAAATTCGAATATTAATTAAATATTGTGTATTAGTTAGTCATTCTTTTGACCCATAGATTCACTCGTGTAAAAGACGAGCCATTTATTCGTAATCCGAGAGAATTTCCTATAGGTATAGATAATAATATTCCAAAACAATTCAGTACTACTCGATAATATTACACCCTACAATGTCTTAGCGTCAAACCTTTACAACATTAATATAAGATACATGAAAACCGCCCTTTTTATTAAAAACTGCTGTATAATTCCAAGCTTTTCGCTTTTCCGATACCCAAAAACTCAATCGACTCAACCTTCATGGTCGGGAACGGTTTAAAAATAGCTTACTATAGAATTCTATTAATTTACGCGTCTCGTAATTTTATAATACCCGGTACACTGTACATAAAACAGATGCGTTCAAAGTACACACTATAATATGTTTTATAATCCTTGAATGAACCGAGTAGTTCGCTGAATTTCAGCAAATGTTCAATGAAAATAAATGTAAATACTCTAGGTACATATTAATGTATCTTGGGTTATTATTTTTTTTTTCAATATGAAATAAAACTACGTAAAAGATTACTCTTCAATGTGATGATGTACATAACATTATACGAAAATGCAATAGCTACATATAAAGAAGTCTTTAATAGGTACCTACGTTTCTTATAACATTGTAATTCGGAATTTTCAGTTAATTACTTTTACTCGAAATTTATGTTTGACTAGTCGTACGTTTGTTTGTTTGTTACGTTTAGTCGTAAATAAGTTAATTAATAGTTATTATCAAACATATTAAAATATAGAAAAAGCCTTTGACTGTTCCACATCTGAAGATCGGCAAACTTCTTAGAAATCTAAACAAAAATTTGGAAGCATCGTTAAACGTAGTGAGGTGCGTCATTCTAATTAATGGACTCCGATACAAGAGAGAATAAAAATAACTCTTTAGTTGGCATCTGAGCAAAACATAGTGAATCAGTATTACTTAGAAGCACTCGATAGCCGTCGCTTCTGGTTTTGTTAGTTTATATTCGTTTCTCAATAACATCCCGCCCAGTTTAAAATCAATATTGACATAAAAACAATCGCTACAAGTTTTTAATGCTACATTATATCTGAAAGTAATAACATTGGTGAAATACTTCTTGGTATCGGTATTTTATCTGCAATTTCAAATATGAAATGCTTGCAAATATGTATGTTACATTCGCTATTTTTATTTACGTCCGACTTTATATATACAGGTACCTACATTTTATGTTGCCAAGGATTTTTTATGCAATAATATTAATGTTTTTTTAGTTACACGTGTTGTTCACAAATCACCATTACCAAAACATAGGCGTGATTTCTTTTTCTTGGTTGGTTTCTTTGGCATTACCATCTCGTGGGTGACTTTATAATTTTTTCCTTTTTTCCTGTTTCTTATTTTACTAACTAATACATTTTGATATTGAATTGACACATTTTCATGTCTAATAAAGTCGACTAATCGCAATATTTTGCACTTTAAAAATATTATACATACACAATTTAAATATTTCTTTCGTCTTTAACACAGGAGAATTAAAAGAATACAAAATTATATAATTTATTATCTCACCCAATAGTAAATGATAACGATTTATCTTTCCCGATTACATTAGGTGTTGCTATAATTTTTATTTTGTCTATGTCCAATTTATATGTAACATTAGCTAAAGAAGAACGAAGAGTAACAAGACCTTTTATACATTTGTCAAATGACTAAAGCAAAGTAGATGTAACCTTATACAGGCCACTAGAGATTTAAAAAAACGAACAAAACAAATTCTAGGGATAAAGTAAATTAGTTATACGAATGTCAACAATAAAATTCTGAAGTTTCTCAACGTTACGTTCAAATTGTATAATCTACTTTTTTCTCCCGGGTTTGTAGCTACATGTGAGCAAAGTCATGTTGGCGATCTTTTTTTTAGGGGGCAAACGAACTGGCGCGTCACCTGATGGAAAGTGATCAGCGCCGCCCATCAGCACTCGTGATGTCACGAGTGTGTTGCCGGCCTTTTAAGAAAAGGAACGCTCTTCTTTTGAAGGTTCCTATGTTGTATGTGTTCGGGAACGCTGCATGAGGAAGCTGATTCCACAAGATGATCAGATCTATAAACAGTATGAGTTACCTTTTCATCGTCGCTAGCATCTCCGACGTCGAGGTGCTTCGCGTCGGCGCCGCCCGAGCCGTTGGTGTCGGGCGCGCCGGCCGCCGTGCTCCACGGAGACGCAATGGTGCCGGCCGCGAGCGCGCCGCTCGCTGCAACAACACATACATATATATTAATACACTAGCGGACCCAGCAGGCTTCGTACTGCTTCAATAAACGTTTGTATGGGAAATAGAAAACGGCTGATATTATGGTTTTCCCGGCAATTATTCGATTTTTTCCTACCTTTTAAACCTTCCCTAGACCTCCACGAACATTTTAAGACCAAGATAAGATAAATCCGTTCAGCCGTTCTCCAGTTTTAGCGAGACTAACGAACAGCAATTCATTTTTATATATATAGATAATAAAATGAAAATATACTTAAGATTATCTTAATATATATAAACCTCGTGTCACAATGTCTGTCCTCAATGGACTCCTAAACCACTTAACCGATTATAATAAAATTTGCATACCATGTGCAGTTTGATCCAACTTAAAAGATAGGATAGCTTACATCCCGGTATTGCCCCGGGAACGGGAACTACGCGGGTAAAACCGCGGGACACAGCTAGTTGTTTATAAAAGTCGCGTAATTAATTAGAACCATTTGGCATTTACACAGACATTGTTTATAAATATCAAACTGGATAAGGACATGTCTGGTTTTTACATTAATACACTTAAATCTCTTGATTTGAATGAAATGTTGTATCTATGTAACGTAATAAAGTACGTGTAAATATAACCGAAGCATAGGTATTTTGCGTTATAAAATACAGATAATTATAATGATAAAAGTTCAAAAACTGCCGTAGGATCGTAACAAAAAGCGTTTGCGCAGTTCCCTAACCGCGTTTGACGTCAAACTCTCCATTTGTTTACGAATTCAGATGCACATTGTAAATTTAACGTATTATGGGCTCTAGTAACACACTACTCTCGGAACTTCAGTTTAACGAATCCGTTTTATTTCTATGACATAACAAAGATTGCCATAATGTGATTTTTTTTATTAATAGTACTAGCGAGCCGTTACGGGATAACACACATATATTTTACAATTTTAATATACAAAGACCCTCTAATCGAAAAACTAAAAGAGACTGAAATAATCGTATCAAAATATATTGCTACTTTTAAAGATTCAAGTATGGTATCTACGGTAAACAGCGGAAAGCGAGTATAGATTTATACTATGATGTGATTACACTAGCCATGTAATTCCCGTAGATCTATGCCGTTAATAAATTAAGTTATATTCAAAATGTATAGATTTACTTCTAAGAAAACTCGTAATAAAATTAACACGTCTCATTTCTAGTGAGTCAGTGACAAATTTCATGTTCTTTCTCAAATTTCTACCGACAGTTATTACAGAATACAGACCATACATACAACATAAACATTCGAAATTCTTAATACCGAGTAAATAATCTTTGTAAAGACTACGGCTGGAGGTCGTAGGAATTCTTGAAATTTTCATATTTACCGTTAGAAACATGCAGGTACGAAATGTTAACAATATAAATATAATATCAAAACGAAGAATTTCGTTATGAAGATCGGATCGGCGAAGAGAGTAAAAGTATGCGGGCGGCGCGCGACGCCGCGGCCCACTCTTGATACATTTTCAGTATATTTTGTGAAGCTACCGACTTTATTTTAAACTGTTTCCTTCGAAATCTTATTGTTTGTATTTACCATTAATTTTATTCTCGTGTACCTCGTCTAAACTTATAGTACTGGGTACCTTTTCTCATTTCTAGGAAAGACGCAACTTTAGTTGGATGTAAAATGATAATTGTCATGACACCATATAAAAATAATAATATAACATACTATCTGAATATGGTGTTTAATGTACCTAATGAATGCTTACAGAGTACAAAAAGATTTAACTAAGTATACCTACCTACTGCAGTAACTAAATACTCTGTTAATCAAATAATAATATATTTCATCTCTAATGCCCATAATAAGACATATGTCACAAATAAATAAATAACTCATAAATAATTGATTAATAATCATAAATCACTCCTTTCCCACGGCAAAGTTGACGGAACCGCTTAGAACATGAATCGTTACCGATAAATTATAAATTACTTGAGATTTTTATTAACATTTACCTACATCGGTTAATAATTGTTAGAGCATATAACCCTTTATGGTCAAGCTAGTACGCATTGGCATGGTCGATGAATAAATTCCCTTTGTTTAAGGTACAATGTACGTATATACGTAAGTACAGCAAAAAGTCTAAGGCAGGTGCATTTGTCGACTGAAATTAAAAACAAGTCAAAAAATTGTACGCCACTTGAATAAAACATACCGGGCAGTTTATTTAGTTGATGGCAGACTTTTTTTTGAAGATAATTGATACGTCTATGTAAATTGTCGTCGGGTCATACATCGATCGCGCTTACTTATTTCTATTACATACAAGACATGTTTTATTTATTCTTGTCTTAATTGAATATTAGTTTTTAGAAAGATATTGAGCTCCTCTTAGAGCATTTTCACTTATATGAAACGATCGTTTGGCTTTAATATAAACGCTAAAATAAATGTTTTGGTGTTGTTGTTCAGGAATCCGAATTTAAAAAGTATCTACCTACTTAAATTCCTTAAAATATCTTGAACGAAACAAAGAAAGAGCGTTGCGAGAACTATAAACAAACGTATTTATTTATACTAACAGTTAATGACGACGATGGCAAATAAAACGTTATATTGATGATTGTGCTTGACGGTTAATACAAACAGATCAGGAGTGCGGTGGGGAAGGTATGATTAATTATAATAATGAAAAAGATCGTTGAATTTAATCACGTGGTGTTAAGTGCGATGTTTTAGAAAAACTCATAAAATTATTAGTTGTAATGTGCATTTAATAGATTGTTTCCTATCTAATCCTTTAAAACGTATTCTGTACCACATGTAGATATCTTTTCAAAATTTTACGCTTGTAACACTATCTAAATTTCTTTTCCGATGGCCCTTAGATATATGAGGAATAGACCACTATAAAAACGGCTTCTAAGACTATCTTTAGAATACGTATAAACCTTACTTCAATATTCCAATAAACCAGCTAAAATTATTAGGGTAATAAGCGGGCCAGTTCGAGTGCGTTCAATTAGTACATTCAAGACTAATTCGCGTCGCGGCGACTGACAAAGGGCGTCATGAATGTGCAATAATTAAAATAATAAAGCGTCCCCTCATTGCAAATATGACAAGTGTCCGCAATAACCGGGTCCCCTCGAGGGTCGCAACTGGTTTGAGGCACCGTGAATAGATTTTATATCGCACCAAATATTTGTACGTAATCATCTTTCGAGTGGCGCGCAATTCGTTTTATCAAAACCTTGATGTTAGGTGCATGTTATTATGGTGATTTTTTACTAGAATATTTTTACTGGAGAACATTAAAATGCCTGTTTCGTAGGCCAAAAATAGTACGTGATTTAGAGTAAAATATCCTACTCATAGTTGTATCTATCAGTGTTTTATATCTTCTTTCTTTGAAAAGATCATATTCGACCAACCTCGATTTAATTATTTGAATATTTTGAACATTGAATTTAGAAAAAAATATCGTGTAACGCACAATATAGTAACATACAGTTCAATGCATTGTTTTGACTTTGCAAGCGCATTCGTAACTTTAACAATCACCGAAACGACGTACTAAGATATTTAATTTACCATAAACATAATGATCCAACAATGTTTAACTTTCTCAATAACTAGCGCATCGAAGTCGTAAGATCGGGCTAAATTATGTCGGCAGTCGGTACTTAGCGAGGTGGTGTGGGCGGTTCGAATCTCGGCGTTCATTATTCTCTACACGATTCAATATTACTAACTTTGATGAACATTACGAACATCTCACTCAATTTGTATCGTTTTAATCACAGTTATTAAGTGCTTTGATTATTTTTAAAGTACGAAGCAATAATGAAATGTAGCTTAACAACGACGTAAAAGACTCGTCAATAACGTATTATCCTTATTATAATATTAGTTGTTCTAGCTTGTAGTCAATTCTAAAATCGCACATGCGTAATTCAGATATACGTTTGCATCAAAATCACGTAGCAATAATGAAACATTCGATATATAGTTAATTACGTATATGTGGTTTTGATGAGTCACAGTCAATGAAGACCTTTGTCAGACTAATGTTTATAGTTATCACATTATTTCAAGCTATATTACAGCAAATAATGATCAAGTACATTTTCGTTATAATGACTAGCCATTAACTATACATTCTATTTATACTGACAAAAACAGTTTAATCGATTTGCGGTTAATGCATAATCATATAACGCTAGGCTTTTAAATGTATTAGAAGGCTACATATAAAATAACGGTGACATAGTTAATATGACAAAACTGAATGTTCTGTACGAAGAACTTTTTCTTCTAACCGTAAATATAAAGCAAGTTTTATTTTCTCCACGAAGAAGTTATTAAATAAAATTGTAATGTCGTTATTACTCTAACAAGAATAAAGTAACAGGGACCTCTGCAAACCGCAACCTTTAATGTCAATGAACAGATTACACATACATTTATACCTCTGTGGTACTTCTAGTATACACTTGTTCATGTATACATCTTATATTTATTAGTAATAGTGACCCGCTTACGATGTTAATACAGTGTTAAAGATTTTTCCCACCATCGTAAAGACTACAGGAAACTTCACAGATACAAAATTATATCACTCATCGACTCATTATGCAAATTATTGAGCCCTGTCTAGAAGCCTATATAAGTACGTTATTCATTCGCAGATATAAACTACTCATTTATATTTTTTCTATATAAAAGTGAGGCGGGGGTCACAATAGTATAAAATTTTAGTAATGCATCAGGATTATAATCGCCAACTCAAAATAAAGGGGTCAGCAAGTGCGCAACTGAACCGTAAAAACATCTGTCTACGAACAAACGAGTATGAACAGCAAATTTGTTTATGTATATGAACTCTATCGATTGAATAATCGCCATAAACTTCATAGAACAATCATCATAAAAATAACGCAAACTCAAGTCAAACCGCTTGTTTATACCGACATGGGTTGTACGGCATTAAAATAAATGAATGCAATTCTGTGATTCATCATGTGAATCTTTATTCAGGTCATTCGTTCGCTACTTTCCATCTCGATGCCACAAACAGATAAGAATTTCCAATTTAATCTCTCCTTATTTGTAGTCACACATACATAAGTTAAGAGACTGTAAGTGAATATCTGACGCTGCCATGAGGGTAAAACAGGACAAGGGGACAAAAATTGGTTTTCTTTTCTCGTTTCGCTCTTTGGGAAGCGCTTACGGTAAATCGTCGATAGTCTGTTACAGAGCATAAATTATGGATAAAATAAAGTAGGTACCTACTATTCAAAGAATAGTTTGGTACTTACTCTTTGAATAATTACCTCTTCTCTAAGATTTAAACACATTCGCTGGTGTTTATTCCTCTAAGAACTAGATGAGTTTAAGGAAATTAATTACTAGCCCGCTCAAGTTGCGATAAAAAGACAATTAAACAGCGCATGCAAACAGAAAGCCAGAATGCTTTTAGTTCCGATTTTTTAAGTAAATTAAAAGCACATGAAATGAAAAAGGCTCGTGTCCTTCGCTGAAACAGCAGCACGCGATTCCTTTAACTGGAATGCATTTAATACCAAAGTACGGAATAATTCTGGTAATTTAGTGCCGTTTAGACTCTATCGCGTGTACTCTGTGAAGGCAATAAAACGCTTTTTTCACAGCTCAACGTCTCTAATCAATTCCTACTTTCATAATTATATGCATACAGAGTTAGGCCCATAACTTTTGGGAACAGTGTTAGAAAATTCCAAAAGAAACGTTAGTATTAATTTCAATTTTATTCACGTAATTTGCATCAAAAACCAATAATTTTGTGTGACTATTAATTATTGTTTTTAATGACTTGTTGAGAATGTAATAAATGTACATATTATTCTATCATATTAAGAATCTGAAACGCAACAAAAATACTTTAGCTCATTTTTTGTAATAAGCATTATAATATTTCTAATTATAAACTAGAACTAATTATAATGATGCTAAAATATCCTTTATTTAAAACTTATAAGTTTAATATGTTAAACCGTCGTTAGACCAAAGGGGTGGCACTTACCTCGGTCAAAGGTATGTTCAGTGAGGAAACTTAACCCAAGTTAATGGCAAAATTCGGCTTCTGTTTCTTGTTATATAATAGTTACAGCTAGTAGTGTGCTTTGTTATCCCTAATTTATGATACATTTTATTTAAAATAACAGAAGAAGATTATGTTGAACTTGAAGAAAAGGACATATCATAAAATAAAAATCGTGAAAGTATTGATTCCCAAAACGAGACAATCTACTCTTGCTTATCGTTAAGTTAAAGACTTTCTATAAATAAAACATCAATGTCGTGAATTTTAACGCCTCGCGAATTCATAAAATATTTATTACGAAAACAATTTAAAAGTATCGAAAAATCCTAAATTGGCAGAGCAAGGTTGGGCTTGGATTTTTTAATTACTTAAAAAGTAAATAGGCCACGGACAATACTTTTACATTTTACGTATACCAATAAGTTACAAGTCTTCATTCCACGTATATGAAATATTCCATTGAAAAACACTTTAAATTCCGTCAATTCCCTTAATTAAAACGTTGCAATGCGAACTCTTTTGATACACGTCGAAATATTATTTCCATTTATATCGACACGTGAATGGGAAAAGAATTCTTTAATTTTAATAACACGAAATTTAATAATCAAGGAAGCTTTAAAAAAGGTGTAGATAATTACAAAGGAGGTTTTGTGTTTTATAATTCCAATAGCATTTTTATGCAAAATTATTTTGAACAGATAAAGATTGAAAAATAAATCTAATGAATTTTACTTAAATTTACGATTGTAATATACATTTTCAATCAGATGGTGTTAATTGATGTGTATTGAAATAAACTACATTCTAATCTAAAACTATAGGTATAATTGATATATTTTATGACCAAGTAATAGCCATACATGTATTAAAACCCTGCGAAACAGGAACATTTCGTAGCGATTATTCTTAGTCTATGAATCGTTTTCCCGCCATCACGGAAGACTTCAACCAAACAATCCCTACGGATAAAAATGAATCATTCGCCGGCAGTAGAGTACGCACATCAAATAAACTGCAAGGGGGAAATGGAGAAATAATATCCGTATCGGACAGGGCGGTGGGTGGCCACCTGTCCGGTTGCACACCAAAGTATGTTAATTAATTTTCGGTTGACCGTTCAACGCTCGCTCAAATCGCCGCCCCTGTGGTTGGCCCACGCTTTCATATAACAAAGGACTGGTTAATGCTTTACAATAACTAGATTGTTTTAATGAGAAATGCATATTTGTTAAATTGTGAGCGGTGTATTTGGCTGCTCTTGTGCAACGTTCGGGAATTGAAATGTATGTAGATAACGCTCTATATGAATCCTGATGGTATGCGTATTTGCGTTCAGGAATATACAAACACAAGACAAAGAGCTTTGACAATTATCTTATGTGTTTCTGGTTTGTTATTGAATTGGTTTGAATTTCAAAGATATTTTCTTTCATGTATAGTTGAATTAGTTTTTGCTTTTTCTATTATTACAAGTCGTCACCTTAGTGTGGAAGCCATCATCCTCTTTTATTTTCATCTAATTCTAGCCACTGCGAGAAGTGTTTCTCGATTATTCCTGTCCCTTACAATGCGTCGCACAACCACGACTTCTTCAATAGACTAGCATTTAACCATAAGGCATTGGAACAGTGTGACAGCTATTTTAAGAAATGACTTCTTATCCTAAAACCAGTTATTGCTTTTATAAACCTCGTGCTGATCAGCCCTTAAACGATGCTCCGTTAACCTCACAGACAGACATAACTGAAGCTATCAAATGCAAGGTACATGATCCGTAAATACCGTTGAATAAACCTTATTAAAATAATACGAGTAACATGAAAGCAAATCAATAGCACACGTGACGTGAATGGGAACCCCACGCATTCATTATTCAACAGCATAACCGCTCAGTCAATTCGTAATACGCTGCGATCTAATTGAATTCTATTCTGATTCCCTATATGTGGAAACTCGCTACATATAAGTGGGATAATAATAGGGTGGTCGTCGACAATACTGAGTACAGGTTCAGTTTGAAAAACTACATTTTTAATTCCCTTTTTTGTAACTAAATTGACATGTGTGCTGTCCCAGTCACATATGTGAGAAATTTCAGGAAGAAATTAGAAAGAAAGATGAGACAGAGGTGTCATTTTTTAGTATTCCTCTAATTTCAAATTTATTCACTTGGCATAAATAAAATTCATTAAAATTTTTGAGATAAGATATTCTGAATCTACATAATAGTAGATGAGATGATTAGATACTCATACAAGCTTTATTTTTGAAGAAATACTGTACCCCATAAGAAAGGACGTTAAAATTTTCTATTGCTCGTTAATTTCAAATAATTGAATGATGTTGCACTCAGAGTGTTGATCTCATTTAATACTGTCAATAACAATAAATTATATGAATACAGTACACCAGTACATCTTATTTCAACGATCAACAAATCAATTGATTTTTGAGTCAGTCTCTGCTCTCGGTAATACATCCAATTATATTGTAAAAGCGTGCGGATTTACAAAGATGTTTATCTGCGTGTGTGAATGTTTACTAACTGGTAGCACCGACGTGTTCCAAGCGATGTTACACCTAGGGTTATCGGTGAACTCGATTCGTCCACTTTCATTCACGTTTTAATGAATTTCCTTTCCTTTATATATAAAGTTGATATTATAAAGCATAAGCTCAGTGAATACAAGTCCTACTTTTGATATTTATCTCTCTA
>JADANM010005989.1:2592239-2631701 GCA_026213755.1 Eurema hecabe | reverse complement strand
AACTGAGTTGAAATGTTTTTGTTTATACGCGAACATGCCAAATGGCACATAAACGTTTAAAGAGCAGTAAATTGGCGATGACAAATAAAATATCCTTTCACCTGATACCGCTTTTGGAAAATGAGTTAAATCGGGCTCGATTAAACACGATCTCAGTAGCATATTGATTTATAAGGAATCACATGTGAGATTTTAACTTGTCTGTTTCAAAGCTTGATAATGTTTATTATACTAAAATAATTTATAAATATCATATAATATGTTAAGCCAGACAAATGAGTATAATAATAAACATCGAAGCGCATTACCGAGAACTTGAGCAACAACTTATGAAACTGTTCATTGTAATTAATATCATTTATTAATTGAACATTAGTATATTGTCGCATAATGTATAGTCATTGAAGTCAAAGCGTGACCGAGTTGAACGAGTGACCATGAAGTGCGTAGAGCGGCCGGCGTGATACGTAAAAACAGTGACTCACAAAGAGAGAGATGAAATACCCCACAAGCCGTCGATAGAAAGGGATGTAAGACTCAAGAACCAGTTCGAGATTTCGAGTTTCAATCCGATACGCTCCCGTCTGCGCCAAGTCAACTTCGCTTGAGTAGACCTCTGCACTGTCCTTCATAAAGCCCCTGAGTTTCTTCTTTTTTCACTTTTAACCATAAAGAGACATTTAACGCTTGACTTCACAATAAAATCGAATCATCCGCTTCCTGTAACTGTTTTCTGCTTTACATTATTAAAACAAAATACGCATTGTTTTAAACTAGCTAAATAATATCTTATCTGACAAAGGTTACCCACTGAACGCTTTCTTTATCGAGACATAGTCTCTGAAGCGATGATGTCATTTACCACTCAGTTCTTATCTTGTCGCTGATAAAACATGAGTTAAGAATGTTCTGTAACGTTTGTGAGCAAGTTTACCTTTGAATTTACGTCTATTATGCGAGACAAACAAATCCCGAATAATGAAAGGTTTATTTTATCATTCGTTAAACGCGTAGATAGTCATACGGCTTGCGTGTAGAATATCAACCCGCTCTTCTAACGCTGAAGAAAGTCTTGTAATATTACAGGAATTTTCCGATTGGATGGAAACGATCGCCTCACGGTGAATCATTAGATGTTTTTTGCCGCTTGCCAGTAGAGAAAATCATGTCAGCTTGATATAAAATTTAATGTTGATGTTGTATATATTTGCAATGTAAATAATTGTTAAACACACGTACTTGTACATTGTCAACCGGCACTTGTTATGCTTAGTAACGGAATAAATAAATCGACGATAAGTGCGATTATCAGAAGCACATATATTTAGTATGGGTAATAACAAATATTGGTTATTGGATAGTGTTTGATTAAATAAAAATATATAGTTTTAATTGTAGCTGGAGATCAGAAAATATATACGAATTATTCTGCACGTGTCGATGTGTTAGTCATGCGTGTGCTTGCCATGACAAATCGAAAAGTAAATAATTTACAGCGAGTCGAGTTGAAAACGACAATACAAAATTATCACATAATAAAATAATACGAGTAAAAGGTGTATGACGTGAAGTAGACACGTAAAGGCAAAACAGGGTATAATTTTATTGTGGGCCAACAATCGTTGAGGCTACTGTTACAGTCGACGCCGGGCAACCGGTCCGACCACTTTGCCGAAACGGCGCCAATCATACCCGACGCTTCTAATACTAAAGATACTGCCCGCGCCGTCAATTCATCTCATGATCTCACTGGATGATCTTATTACTTTCACTGTGTATTATACTGCGTTACATTATTTGTTTCTTTCTATCCGTATGTTCGTTAAGCGTAAAGATCTGCTTTATCTATCAATGAATGTATCTAATTTTTTGATAACACTATGTTTTGATTGTAAGGAAATCCTTAAGTTATTAAATAACAATATGGCAGACAGGCAACTTGGGAAACCTATATTATATGATGCTGCAAAAACTTGTAAATTTTTTTGATTCAGATTTTAAATACATATCTATTTGCATGACCTTTAGTATAAATACATCTAAATTTGAGTTTTACGTTTTAATTTATAACACGCACAAAAATAAACACGCAACGTTATATTTTCATATGACACTGAAGTCATAAAAAGTAAGTCCACTTAATGATTCACTGAAGTATATTGAATTGATGTTAAAGTAGAAAATTTATTAACCTTCCTATACTCGCGCGTTGGTCTGTGAGGCCGACGAAACACACTTTCGTAATTATTTTTATGTAGGTAAATCCTAAGAAGTTGAATTCGTTGCTAGCTGCCGGATTTGCGGCTAGCTTCGTTTTAGTGCACGCTGCATGTTCGGGCGAAACACACGTGTAGTACCACTTGTCACCAATCGGTCCACGAGACCGACGCGAGTATAGGTGTAACTTTTTGTGTTAGTATTAACATTATTTATTTCGTGCAGTTGTATATTTCTTTAGACTTTGAATACTTTATAAAGTAAATATAGTAAAATATATGTATGTATGTTTCTTTATATTATATTTTGACCAATTTTATCATTATTTTTTAGGTTTTAATTAATATCAAAATGGACGATGATCAAATCAGATTGTTGCTGGAAGAATTAAGTTCTAGCTCAAGCTATGAATACGAAAATGACAATGAGGTGAAAGTTAATGTTGAGATACAAGAAGAGACGTGCGATACCGAGCAAGATGGTGACAATGACGATATCTGAGGAGAAAAAGGTGGAGTTGATAGCGTAGACAAAATGAGTGAGACTTATAACGTCCCACGTGGGACAAATAGATGGCCAACGGTAAAATGTTACAGCTTAATGATTGTAGCTGGTATAAATACGTTTATAATATAACTGCAGAATAACCCTAACAAGAAAATTAGCCGTCGGGTCTTTCTTGAAGGTTAGCATACGATTTGATCAATCCGCCACTTACGACGGGCTTTCATTTCATCTTTGACGAGAAACCTAAGACTCAGGCTCACCCAAATATGCAAATTAGATGGACCCGAGTTTGCAGCAACATCTAACAACAATAAAGTAGGTCGTTGCACTTCAAAAAATTCCACAAGGCACGTTACAACTGTGCCACCTGCAAAAAAATACTTTTGTTTGGAGCATGCAGTAACCGTATGCCCTGATTGCTATAGCGAGGCTCAAAACTAAGTCAAATACTGATTAATATGTTCATTGATATGTTTGTTGTTATTAATAAGAAGTTTAATTTGTTTTTAAAAAGAAATTCAGATTTTATTTTATTTTTTTTTAGTACTTAAGAAAATAATCTCAAATTTTAAGACTGATTTGTGATAGACAATAAGTCGGTAAAAAATTAATAAAATAACTTTAAGTTATACTGTTTCGTTTTATTACATCCTAAACTTTAAAATAATAGTAATAGTTTATGTGTTCCTTGTTAAAAAAATATGTTGTAGGGGTACAAACTATCGGTCTGTGACACCGTGCGCGAGTATAGGTGTTACAAAAATTGGCGCGAGTATAGGAAGGTTAACAACGCACGGCTCTCTGCGTCCCGTGCCAAGAGATTTAGCTTCCTTAGAATAATACGAATTTGTTGTCACGTATCCAAAAAGCAATTGAAGTCACAATTTATGGAGGGACATTAAAATGTGTCATTGATATTTCTTTTGAAAGTACTTTCATCGTACCAACTGAAAACTAAAGTGTATGCAGGATCAAGAAATTAATAAATCAGGGATGGTGATACGACATAAAACGTTTTTTTTTCATATAAATTTAATTACATGATTCATTTGTCTAACAAATTTGATTGGTAAAATGTATTGACATGTATTTGATGTAATTTATGTTTCAATTATTGGCAAAGAGCGTAGAGTCTTTTTATATGCACGCCCAAATTATCGCATGCACTAGTGCCAACGGGAGTGTGATTGATGTGTGATCGCTCATCTGGATAAACGCGATCAGCAACAACTCCGCTCAAATATATGCTAATTAATTTAAAAAGGCAATTTTATAAAGAGCGACTTCCCATGGAGTCGAATTTGCAAGAATTTAGCAGCATCAGCCACCGAAAATTATCAAGTGGCGTGCATGAGATTGCCCTGCATTAAGAAGTGGGTAATTGCCGTCGAAATTTAATGCTCGGGGGTGCGCACCTGCGGGCGCCGCGATTCATTCATGAGAGCGGAGCTACAAGCCGAGAGGTTGAGAACAATCCACGACGGATAATAACAGTTGGCATTTCTGAGAAACAGTACGGCGTGGAGGCTTCGGCGGAGGGAAGCTGGCCGTCTCGCTCGCACGCCCCGCGTTAGAGCGAGAGGCCGTGGGCGGGGCGTTCGGTATTATGTCACGTCAGGTTTGATAGAGGCGTCCGAAGTCGAAGCTTGAAGCTGCGCTC
This sequence comes from Eurema hecabe, assembly GCA_026213755.1. Taxonomy (NCBI): domain Eukaryota; kingdom Metazoa; phylum Arthropoda; class Insecta; order Lepidoptera; family Pieridae; genus Terias; species Terias hecabe. The sequence goes on along the minus strand of JADANM010005989.1, from coordinate 2,627,317 downwards.
ATTGCATCTGTTGCACTTTCCGAGTTTTCATTAGCGTTAATTACTATTAGCCTTCATTCAAATGTTTATTTGATTCCGTACACAAACACATTAATTTTTATAGTAAACTAAAAACCGATTGTCAGCGGAATTTATTAAAAAAAACGCATATATAAATAAATCTAACATTTGGTAATGTAAACATTTTTACAAACGAAGATAAGTTAAGTCGGTTAGTAAATAGTTGAGGTAAAATTTTAAACGCACGATGAATCACCACACGGCTTAATATAAGCAATCTAGACCAGATCACGGAATATTCCATTAAATATTCAAAACTGTATTCTAACTATAAATATAATCTAGCTAAAGAGCCTATCACATTTAGATGCAAATTATCATAATATCGAAATCGAAAAACTTGTCTATCGTATCGAAGATTGTTAGAAAATCTTTAAAGAAGCTACAAATCTAGATAAAGCTTAGATGTTAAATATATTAGCGGTGTATAATTGGCCAATCAATCGTTCCTCGCAAACATCCCGAGAGCAATTAACCCTGAGCAAATGTACTCAAATTGCTACCCATTTGTAACTCGCGAACGGGGAGAATTTAATCGTCTCACTCTCTTAACCTAAAGAAGAATCTCTCCTTTTCTTTATATTAATTTAGCATACATACAGTATACGAACATTCTAGAAGACTATCTTTGAATTTTAATAATCGTAATCACGTAACTTATCGTTAAAATGTAATGAACTTTTAATCATACGGGAAACGATATGATAAATCTATTTAGGAAAAACATACTAAATTCATATTAAAAATAAATTTCAAGTATTTTGGTGAGGAGCTATTGTTATTACTGATTATATTGTTAAAATATAGATAGAAAGATAGTACATTCATTATCTGTTGAATTGTAGCATATAAGTATAAATTTTGGAATGAACGATTTCGAATTACATACTATATTAAATAAAAATATAATAAATGTGTAAGTTTGTGAGAATGTATGTATGGCTGTATGTTTGTTATTCTTTTACGGAAAAACAGCTAAACCGATTTAGTTGAAATTTGATATGTAGATAGGTACTGCAATAACATTCAGGATCCTTTATATCCCGGTATTACCCCGGGAACGGGAACTACGCAGCTAAAACGGCGGGGCACAGCTAGTATAAAATAAATACAATTTCATAAACTTTGTGGGCTTAAGCTTAATACGATATCAATTACTTGTTAACCAAAGGACCCGTTTCCAGGGACACTTATCGTTTAATTAACAAGTGAAAGTCTGCCTCTTGCACCACCAGTTGCCTTAAATCATTATCATTTTTAAAACATTCATTTACTTATATTCCATTTAATATATGCTTTAAATCTACTACCATAATTGTAAGATAAGTGCACCATATTGAAACTAACGGTCTAACAAATGTGTTTCTAAAACTATACCTATTACTAGACTTAACAAAAATAGGTAGGTTAGTGTTTGTTTACTAAATTGGTAATCCTTAAAACTTTCCTCTAGATTAGTCGTACGTCACAACTCATAATTCCCTAACACGACGGATTCGGCGAAAACGATTAGATAACGATAAGCAATCATCATTGTGAATTGAATGGCTCGCGTACACATTGGATGTACGTGTAACATGTTACTTGAATTACTATAATCTTTATGTATATAGATTCGCAAAGTGAGACGCGCTAATCTGAAGTACTACTAATTCAACATATTATTATATGAATATACTTGGATAAAACGTTATATATATTTGAGAATGAATTTTTTTCTTACACATATCTACAATCCCTAAAACTCCAAGATTTCCATAGTCCTGCTATGCGACGATGTCACGGGTACTCTTGCGGCCTCTTCCGAAGCCCCGTCAGAGGATATTTAACATAAAGGAACTAGAAACAAAAACGAAATCGAAACCACGGAGTCTAGTTAATAATAAGGCATGACAATTAACGTAGGTAATATAAATTCGAATCCAAATATAATATGTACGTTGTCTCTTAACGGGATCCTTCGTGAAGAGGAAAATAGTTAAAGCATGCTTTTAAAGTTAAGACCAACCGGGAATAAACGTCGATTAGCTATGCCGTATGATGTGCATAATAACCAGTCTTTCTCACGCAGAGTTAAAATTATTAAATTGGGTAAAGCAAAAACAAAAACGTGTATTCCCAGTTGTGCGTCTGCGCAGACAAAAGATAGTTTTAGGAAAAAAGATACAGGTGACTGTCTCTACAGAGAAAGCTTCTGAAGTTCTTTATAAATTGGTAGACTAAACAATAAGCGGTAATGTTAAGCCGTAGAAATAGGACCATAGCAACCAGGAGGATGGATCTCTTATCTGCGCAGACATATAAACATTTGGTTCTTACCAAGATTCGCGTAGTAACCCGCTGGGTGCATCATGAGTGTATCGATCACCGAGGTAAACTTTCCATTTGTCACTTACCTAAAACGAAATTAATAACTTACAGTTAACGACGATTACTCAACACTGATTTAGATAAGCTAATTTTTACAAACATTATGTAATTAGTAAGTTTTAATTTAACATAATTTAATACGTGATAAGTATTGCACTTGTTTTTAATTGGTATCAACCACAGAATTATATCGTTAATTTTAGAAGCAACCAATGCAATGAAGTATATAAATAGATACAAATTTAAAAGTTACCGTTTTCCGTACAATGTCAGTTGAAAACTACATCTGATAGCGCTATTGTTTACAACTCCTACGTACAAAGTTTGATAAATACATCATAATTGACAATTATTTTCGTCCTAAATGTGTTTGTTAAAAAAAATAAATCAATCTTTTCAATCTAAATGGCTACACGGGATAGCTTTTAACTGAAATCCTATTCGAATGAATTTACTTGTAATCCAGCTATTCGATTATCGAACATTTCATTCGACCAATGCATTGCTCGGCAACATAAGCCAATGTGCATGGAATATTCCGAATAGGGGCCAAAATTCATGCAGCAAGGGTTGCATATTCAGCCTGAGGCATGCGGAGGCGAGCACACGTGGCTACCGTGGCTGCCTGCCTAGGAATCTGACCAAATGCCCATCGGAGCTCGATTGTTAACTAAATATCTATGGCTTATTTATGAGCTGCACTGTTTGCGGAACAATGCCAGGTGAGAGGTCTGCTTAGGAATTTTTCCCGTAAGTACGGCAAGGCTCAGGCTCAGCGTCGCGCTTCAAAAGTGTCCGCTATTAGGAAATGATAATCCTCATAAATAGCAATTTGCTCATGACTAACGATCTGCTACGCGCGGCTCGGTTTGGAAATCGCGTATAATACCACTATTGTTAATTATGTACACAAGTCACCGCGCCGCTAAGCATACGATTTATTACCGTTTAACTAGAACAGTGATACATCTAGCGTGAGATTTGTACGACAGTTTTGCAACTAAACGAATGGTTTTAATGCAATGAAAAATTATAAGTGAAACTAGGCTTATAAACTACAATCGTACACCAATTATTTCATTGGTTGAATTGGTGGTTCGTGTGTTTTGAATATTACTGATAATATATACGACATTTTATTATAGAACTGTGATTCGTTATTTTGTACCTATATGTTGATATATTTTTGGTGTCGATCAAAGTTTATTTAAAAACAAAAGTTTTATCTGAGGATCTACATAATTGCTACTTTAATAATAATTGATGTTATGGTTATCCTTTATTGTACTAACGATAACTAGCACTTATGTACCATGTATATTTTTCCACGCAGTTAACTTATTTATGGGCAGGTAATGATTTTAAGACCTGCATAATGGTCCTGATTTACATAAGAAGCCTTTTAAATAAAACAAGTCGCACGTAACTATGGGCATACCAAAGCAATACCTCCACAAGATATGTAAGAGAAATTTTAATGGACATTTCTTTGAACGATATTTTACTAGCCCCGGACAGTTGTTTGAAAAATCGATATGTATGTACGAACGTATCCTTTGGCTGTCAAGCGGAGATCAAAGCACGCGATAGTAGAATCTGATTCGATCTCTACCGCGTGCTTTTTCGATGAAAAAATACCGACAATAATGGCCTCACTCAACATTTAACTTTGTAGGAAACTTATCAGTGTATCAAATGTTAAGTGAAGCGATTAAGAAACAATGCGACATTAAAAAAACGCCATCTGTACTAGAGCATAGGCATGCGAATGTTCCGTTTCTGGCGTTTCAGTTGTAGCAATAAAAACTTATTTTATTATTTAACATTAGAGCCTGCATTATAAGAACAATGTTTCATACTTGAACTATGGAATTTTCCATATCATCTTTAGTTCTGAGATTCAATGCTTCCCTATATGTATTACAAGTATATTGAACAAGTTATAGTAGATAGTATAGTTTGAAAATTGAGCAAAACAATGGAATAATGATGATAACGTCCAGTCACAAAGCATAGGTTTTATACAGCGGCGCGGAGCTAGATAAAAAGTATCAGTCGAGGTCCAACGAGAGGTATGCGCGGAATGGTAGGGGCATCCGGGCGGCAGCGATTGTTACCAGTTATCACTGAATGTTTTCCACTGGAGTATTTTGTGCCGCCACAAAAAACCACATAAAGGTCGGGTGCGGTTCGTTTGAGACACCGCCCCTGTGGGAAAATCGTCGCCAGAAAACTGCGACGCAAATAAATTATAAACTCTCTCACATGGAACGCGATCCGGCATTTACGCTTTTATTTGTACGAAACTCATAAACAGCCATGTTGCGCTGCAACTGCGAACATTTAATTTACGCCGCATTAGGAGCGGGTAGTGATGTGCTCGTATTAGGCGTAAAGTATAGGCTTATTTGCAATTTATACGCCTTAGCTACCGTTGTTGTAGTCTTCTCTATAGTAAAAAGAATCGTAGATGAAATCATAAGCCTGCTGTGAACGTATGATCTGAGGGCGACGGAGAATCATTAGCGAAAACGGAGCGTCCCGGAATAGAACTGACAGCGGAACGATTGCACCGCCCGTGATGGATGACGGGAGTCAGACGAGTTATTACCGCCGGCTTAATATCCACGCCTTCACTGAATTAGAGGGTAATGAAAAATCTAGCCGATTATCGACACACCAAATAAAGCTTCCAACGCTTTTCACTACTGTTTGTACTACACACGAGTATTTTTGAGTTATGTTTTACATTATTAGTTACTGAAATCCCTTACATCTCCAATAAAAAATCTTATATCATTAGTAGCGCCGATTATGTATTTTTTTTCAAGTTTAAGGTTTGCACAACTACATATGAACTAAGACAAAAACCTGTTAGATTTTTTCTTAATAGGTATAAAATTAGAACAGGTATTTTAACGAATGAATTGTTCGACTCCTATAAGATAATAAAGTTTCTTTAGTCACATTATATTAATTAAATATTCGGAACGGCACTACGCTCACATTCACGTCGCTCACGTTAAAACTTGCAGAAAATGCATTGGCGATAAGAAAAAATTCAGTGCGTCCAAGCGCATATAAGTACAGTGCAGTGACGGTGACATTCCATGGGGAATACTTCACATATCGAGACTTAAAGTAACGATTTACCGATTGCAGAGGTACGCCATGGCCGGACAAGCAATCTCGTTGGATCGCCTCGCCTGCATACTTGTTGCTACATATAATGGTTAACCTAAATAAGTGGCTTGTATTATTTCTTTTTATGATATTTTAATGGTGTTTCTGATGGCCTACGTATGGGTATAATTTAAAATTTATAGCATTGTTTATGAGAGGTTTACTTTAAGTACAAATAAGGCTAAGAAGATTGTTTAAAAATCCTGTATTGAGGTTTTTTTAGGCTTGCATGAATTATCTTCTATGATTACAATTAGATAAAATAATTATTAAAACGCCTTATATTTATATGGCAGAACAATTAAATACAATTGGAAGCTATGTTTGTTGTAATTCTTAGTGAAACATCTTAAGTCGTCATTAAGTAAAGTTACGAATAACGGTTACCTTCGTCGTGGAATAATAAAAAAGCAGTCCTTTCGTAACGCACTATTTACATCCTTGTCTCGCACCGCGCTTCTACCTAGGTTGAAGAGGGATCATCGTATAGTTTTATTATTCCGCTTCTAATATGAGTTGCGTTTAATTTATCGCGCGACAGCCGCGCTCCTTCGAAGTAGCTGTGGGAGCGACGCAACATCAATCTTTTGAATTGGGAATTGAGGCTTAAATACTCCACAGCTCTTACGGATATAAATCCGAGGGACCGATAATAAAATCACTATTTATCGATGCTGACATAATAAATTAGTGCCCGCTTAATTGCTCTTAACAATCTACGCAACATTGCCTTACTTCGAACAAAGACAATGTAGTGTCCGCAAACTTTGTTACGTTATTTAAGTAGCGCCATGCTTTTTCAACAAGCCGTTAAATAAAAATAAATGACACGTCATAAAGTTTGAACCGTTACGAGCTAATAAATATATAATTCATGTGTCGAGATTGTTATTTGGTAGTTAACGAAATTGTCGACAGTTTACAGAGGACGGGTATAATTTTAAATTATGAAATTTCGGTCCATTATCAAAAGCCAGGATGGCAGGACAGGTATGGGTGGAGACACGTGAAAATCAATATACCTACATAGCCGCCTGGTCGGTTATACACTTAGTATAATTTAAATTTAATACCGCTATTAATAGTGCTGTAAAATCATGTTTGATAAATATCGAATTGGGATTAGTTATGGTGCGCGTAACACGTGTAAGACGTAACTTTGTGGTCAACGTTATAAATCTATAAGTTACTACCTATTAACATACGTCAATACTTCCAACAAACTTGCATTAATAAAAAATAGTTAGTCATAGTAAAATGGCACGACTAATTATTGGGGCATTTATAAATCATCATGAAAAATATTATTATAATAACTATCGATTACGGCTTACTTAACGATTGATTGATGATAAGACTCGTTCTCTCCATGTGCTATGCGATATCGTTACAGAAGTATTTATTCCAGTACCTGCTCATCATAAATCTAGATATCATCTCGAGATACCTATTCGATATCGTGTTGGCTATCGGTATTAGTTTGTACATTCCACGATCATTAAGAGACGTTAAAACTGAATGTAGTTTTTAGAAAAATACAGATGAACGAAAAATATGTAGTTTGGTTAATTTTGTTTCGTGTCGCATTTTCTGAAAATTATGAAACTATACTTTGAATAGTTCTCAATATTACGTTCAGGCATATATTTAGCTTCTTTGTTTGAAATTAAGACACTCTTAATGAATAAATTTCAAGATTTATAAAAAACAGTATTTAATTATTTTTTGTTAAAATCTGTTAAAAAACAAACTCTTTTTATCACTGAAAACGAATTTGGTATTTGAACTTTAAACTATTTTTATCATTAATAAAAATTTTGAACCAAACAATAAACACAAAGGTAAAATAATATCTATGTATGAATCCAAATTTTGTTCAAGATAAGATAAAAGAAATTATCGCTTTAGTATAACTGTTTCCAAGAAAGCTATTAACTCGTCAAAAATTATCAAAGCGTCAGTGGCAGGCTTATCTGTTCATTACTCGTACATAAAATGTGATTCATTGAATGTCGACTACTGGGTAACAGGTTCAAAGTAAACGGTTTCTATTAGGTTTAGCAGATTGTCCCACGATATATTTCCAATTATTGTTTTAATATCGTCCTATAAAGATATTATATCAGTTCAGTATCAGTTTACCTTTTCAATTGTTTTCGGTTTAGTTATGTCACTTACCTACATATTGTAGTATTGTTGATGAAATTAAGTTCTTTCTAAATTTGCTTAGTTCATCAGATCAGTGAACTAACTTTAACTTATATAGATTATTTTACTAATTTAAAAATAGAATTATTAAAATATAGTGGTCAGACTAAGCCGTCTCATATGTATTCTTTATAAAATAACATGAGTTTATAAGTATACGTTGGGTCTTTATTGTCCATATTACTTAGGAAAATTAATGTTCACTTAAACATGCTGTTTACTTAAAACCTTATTAATGTAAATGTATAATTTTAAACTTGACGTAACTATTATGTTACATTAGATGAAATTAACGAAATTATAGTATTTTATATTATCATTATTTATGATGGATAATTTCCATGATTATTCGGGAATTCGGCTTGAATTATACCGATTGGATCAAACACGCACATTCTGATAATCTTTGCAAATTGCACTGATCAGTGGCATTTTTCTCATAGATTTAAATATTTATTTAAACAATCGAGTCTTTCAGAAAGTTCTTTCTATACAAATCCCATCATGACTATCAAAGATCAATCGATTGGCTATTCGAAATAAATGTGTGATAAAATTATTCCACCCGCAACTAACCCTAGGTGTAATATTTTACAACAATGGAAGTTAGAAATTAACTGCATCAAAGACAAAAGGCCCCGCTAGGTAAAGCTCACAGAATGGACAATCAAAGCGAACTCAGCGCACAATTCAGAAATAAAACGTACAAATAACAAGTTTAATTAAATCGCCAAGAACGGCTACAGGCGGAGAACAATTTCAACTATAACGATAGTTTAACAAGTGAACTCAGTGGGCTTCATATCGAATGCTACCTGCAATACGCTCATTGTGAACTCAATCGTGAAAATTTCTGCAAAATTTTATTCGATTTTTCCTTTTACAAAAAGAGTTAATAATACATGTTACATTTCCATTGACAATGTATTTTATTGAAGACTGGCTGTGTTCTACGGATTCCGTAGCTAAAAATCTGATTTTGATTTTTGTGTTATAATTTCAGGTTTAAATATTATCTAGCTTATTGTACGGACAAAGTGTCTATTGGTAATTTTTTTTTCCATCCACTGAAAAATCTACCCCAACAACATTACCGATTTTTTAACATTATATGAGTACTGTGTAGCGTCTATCGTGTATTAGACACAATTCAAACAAGTCCTACAAAACATTTTTAGTTTTATTGGAAAGTAGATTATAAGATGTCTATATCCATTTTTACAAAAATAATGAATACAATATTTATTGCACACGCATTTTAATTTATTCTTGAGAACATTGATGTCTTCTTGGGTCATTTTGGCTTTCATTTAGGTTCATGGAAAAATTGGCGAATAATATTTAATTAATTCCTGCTTGTCTCATTTAATCCCTAACTACTACCAAACACCTACTCAAGAATTAGTATAACTATTTACGCGGTAATTTGATAAGAATTTTCTAGAAAACAAATTTTATTTACCAAATTTCTTATAATACTTCACGAGCAAACAAAATTGTCATTAGTAGTACCGACTATCTTAATAATTAGGATTAACAAAACATGACGTTGTAACTTCGAACTATTATTTAGTTTTAGAACAGAGTGAATTGGTATACAATATCATATCAAATTTATCAAACAACGTAATTAATTTAAATACGAATCAGAATGGATCCTTTTGTATCATGAAGCGTTTCAAATAAAAGATCCAAAGAGAAAATATCGTTATTATGAATGTGTACTTTCTTATCATAATACTAAGATACATATTGTAATACCGTGTGATAACTCAACGCGGGAATAATCCACAAATAGTAGTCCGAGAATAGAGCGAGGCTACTGGACAGCCGTCGCAATCATATCTCCAGACTCGGCGAATTTTTCAACTAATTCACTAAACTCACTTTGAGAGAAAGTTTCACTTCGAACGATATTTATATCGCAATTTGCTTTGGATATAGGATATATTAATTTTTCCTTACACAATAATTTAATTATAATTAAATTTTCGAATAGGATATATCTAAATAACCTTACAATTTAAAACAATTCATCTACGAACTCATTTCTGATTCAGCTTTTGTGATTCATAATGGGTGGCACTTAATAGCTTTGATTCGTGGTCAGGGACTATCTCGTGGGATTAGGGTGTAAAACTTTTTCGGGTTAATGCGAGCAGGTAGCTTAACCTTACGCAACATGTGATGGTCTTATCAGAAGTCCATTCTTAGCTGCGTATTTATTATTTATACAATTGATTATTTCATTTACAAAATAGGAAGTATACTAGTGACCCGCCCTGACTTCACTCGCATATATTATGCAAGTATTATACATATAAAACTTCCTCTTACTTGATTTTATAATCACTCTATCTATTTGAAAAACGCAAGAGAAGCGGTTGCGAAGTTTAAAAGATTTAAGCTTTCATAAGGATATAGGGACAGAGACTGTTTCTATCGTTAGGTTAGATCCAGTGATCTTGAAACCCTTTAATTAAAAGAAAGTAATTCACACGCACGCACTTCTAACATCCGATTCTGGAAGGTTCCTTAAATTTCTCGAAAGAGCATTCGAAAGCGAGAAGCGAAAGAGGTAAATCTGCCTAACATTTACACAAGTGCAATAAAGTTTGATTACATCCAATTTTCTTTCCGTGAACGTTGTAAATCGTTCTAGATCATCCATTAGGCGTGAGGGCTGGAAGGGTAGCTGGCAGTTTGCACGTCTTATTGCTTGTGTGACTTTAGTCTTCGGCGTCGCGACGTGCAATAAAAACATCAACTATATTGACCAAAATAACTCTTGGCAGTCATTCGAGAGACTTACAGAAACACAAGCGAATCGCCTCACAATATAAAGATGTGAAAACTCTAAGCGTTTTATCTGAGCAGACAACTATTTTTGCGAGATATTATGTAGCATATTTAAAATTTAAATTTTAGATTATATTTCATGTCTTAAATACAGAGAACAATTAATGTTGTTAATTATGGACAATAAATCTAAAAATAACTTTCAATTTTTTTTATTTTATAAAATCTATTAATTTTAGAATAGTTCTTTATTATGAATATAAAATATTCGGAAAAGCTAAGCTATCTCAAATATATACTTTAAAACGAAAATTTCAGAACATGCTGCAGCTAAATATTTTAAAATATTTAGTGATTACGATACGGGGATTTTTATAAAATAAAAAATATAATTAATAATATCAACACTCATTTTAAATTAGGAAATGATTTATTTTTATGTTATAATTAATTAATTAATTAATGATTTATTAAATATATTTAACGACTCCGATTAACGCTCTATTAATAAATTATCGTAATGTTTTTTGTTCCTATTTGAATATTTTATTCCTACGTTCACGTATTGCAGTGCACCGCGCGGAAAATCTAGAGAAACATTCGGAGAATTTGAGGAATTTTGTTTGTTTGTTTTTGCTAACTTGATAAATACTCACGCCTTGGGTAAAATTTTGAGTAATAACAGTCCATGACACTGTAACAATTCACTGCATCAATACTTATTTCACTCATAAATTGTTTACTGTTTATTCACTCGCGAATTACATAAAAAACATTTGACATTTCATAATTTAACCTGACAAGTGTCATCACCGCGCGCGGAGTACGTCAAATCACTTAAAGCCACCGACGCGACTGAAGTGTATCGCGGTCGAACCACACCATACCGCGTCTTTCGAAAATTGCGCCATCTCAGTAAGCACTCGGGCAAAATTAACAACACAAAAACACCTTGAGCACACTTCATGTCCTACAGAGCTTTCCCAAATGTCTGATGCCTAAAGCTAGATAATGTTTACATCGCGAAATGCCGACACCCGACCGACCGGAAGTCGTACCCAAGCAAACACGACAACTATGTAAAATATTGCAGGATCGCGATCGCATTGTTGACATTCCCTAATAAAAATCACCGAAATCTCGAATTAAATGTATGAAAAACCGGTAAAAAATAATTTTTACTTACCTAGTACGGTCTTGGAAGGTGAGGTGAATGGGCGAATTTTGATTAGATGTCAATTTGAGAGTAATTTAAAAGAATATACTCTTATTGGTATGCGAAGAATGGCACAAAGAATCCCGACAACGCACGCGACGAATGCGCACCTCGTTTGCGCATATGCTGACAGAACTTCACGGACGTTACGCCCCTCGCCCCGCAAACACCCGGCAATGTAAGCGTGTGTGCGCGTCTAGAGTGGTCAAACGTGAAATTTTGTGCATGTGTACACGCAAACATAGAAAACGTATACCTGCGTAGCTCCCGTTCGCCGCCATCTTTGTTACGAAACAAAACGAGTATCTAGGCACTATTTGTGTTGTAGTATCGTTCAAATGAACTTGGTCTGCCATCTAGCGAATAATTATTTAACTTTTTGAGTGCCGTTAGATGGCACTTATATAAAAGATATTTCGCTTAAAGAAAATTATTTTCAGATACAGTTTCAACAAGCACTGTTGTTAGTATTTTAACAATAATATATTCTTGATAAGAACAAAATAACGCCGACAAAAAGGCCTATAAAGTATTACTCTGATATCCAAAAACTTTTATTAAATTTAAACTTCGTAAAAATATGCATACGCAAATGAGAAGCAAAACATTTAGATTTTAGATAATTGCTTAATTAATTATTACAAGTAATATTACAGAATAAAATAAAGAAAACTGCACTATATAATTAAATATATTATATGTGCATACTTAATTCTATAGGGAATATAAATAAAAACTCACTCGAAACACATTTTACAGAACAAATTTATTTATAATAAGATAATCCAATCATAAATTAAGCTTAATCGAGAACTAAAAATAAATACTGTAACTTTAAACAATTGTCAATTCTCATTTAAACTGTCAAAACGACTTAAATTTTTTAAACACCTTTTTCTTATTAACTAAAACGTAGTGATTACATTCTCTTTGTTATTAACCTTTATGTGTTTGGCCGCTGTAGCAAATTAATATTTTTTTCAAAAAGTTTTTATTTCATTAAATAGATTATTAAGAGATATTTTAAATTCATAGTTTATTTGTATACCAGTCGGTACGTAATTCTTTTGTGCGATTATTTAACTTAATTAACAGCGGCATCTTTAAATACACTTTTATAAATTATTACCTTGGTCATTCTAAAAAATAATATGTTTCTAATACTTTGATTTCATAGATAATATAATAATAGTATAGAATAACACAATGATTCATATTTGTATATGAAGTTGACCATCATTATCACTTCACTTGAAATATTACTAAAATATCGTATTATTTTGTTTCAAAGTGATAATAATCGTTTTTTGCTTAATTAAATAATGAATTCTTCTAAACATTTCAGTAATTGATTATAATATAGCAATTATTATGCGAAATCAATATACTGTACCTTAAATTTAATACATGAGTATCTTCGTTAAATGTAGTAGGTAATTATATTTTGCTAAGTCGAAAACAAGTGCAAGTAAACTTAGGTAAAAAGTACGGTAACGACCAACACGTGCAATGGCAACAACAAGAATAGTAACGAGCTGTTGATGCTCATAATATAAGTACTATTGTTATCAATAAATCAATTTAGTACATAATAATACTGATCGAAAAATCATCACTTAGTCTTGTGCCGCTCGGGACAAACCACTTTGACTTCGTGTAAAGGCAAATCTCGCACGACGATAGCGTGGAAAGCCATGTTCGTTGTAGCCAGGATGTATTCACAAACCGAGAACCACGTAAACGCTGAAATTAAATTAAGTTTGAATTAGTTTTTATTCTAGAGTTTTTTTATACTTAGTGGGAAAATCCGCGTAGCTGATACCAAAGGGATTTGTGGAAAAGATCAGGGCTACGTCGGACTTCTTGACAACATAACCGTTTTACTGTAGGGGGTAGGGGTCGCGGACACCTTCGCTGTCTCTTCACCGATCCCTACAGCGGGTCAAGCAGGGCCGCGCCAACCCCCGGTAGCGTCTGTGTGCAGATCCTATGAGAGATGCGCCTCTTTTTTAACGGATCTTCATAAAAAACGAATTTAATTTTTTAACGAATATTATAAATATTGAGAGACTTGTTCAATAAGCTTAATATATTATGTTTTGTTGTTTACAAGCCCTTTGTTCCGCTACTTACTTATCGATACTCCACTACAAATAAAACAATAATTTAGGTAACAAAAATAATGTCGGTGGCAGTGGCGGCGCGGCGCCCCGTCTTGGCGCCTGTGTGCACCGCACACTTCGCATAGGGACCTATACGTACAACACGTACACGCTGGACTTCAACAGTATGTTCAGACGATAACATCTTAAATCTTGTTGGTAGAATTCCCGTAAACATTTACGCGCAATGAGAAACTTACCAAGAGGCCTGCAAAGGAGTCGATGTCGCAAAAAGAAGATAATAAGTCCAATAGTAGCCGCTATAGCTATGAAGAACAGATTCCATACTAGGCGATTAGTTCGCGCCGGCTCTATGATATCACTAGCGATGCATCCGATCCGAGCGCGGCACAGCATATGCAGTAAGGAAGCCACCATGAACACTATGAATATCTTCTCGTGAAGAACTGGAAAAACATTTATTCGATGGATTAATATCAAACGACGTGGTGAAAGATAATAATACCATACGAAGGGTCCACAGCTTTATTTCATTAGTTTTTCAGAGGGAAGACAATCGAATACCCAATTAAACCATACCACCTCTAAAGATACGTTTCAGTATTATTACTAACTTAACAGGATTGTATTGATTAATATCACTAGTTGTGTTATTCCATTAGTCTAAGAGTACCTACTATTTATATACTTCTTGAATTAAACAAGTACCAAATAATCAAGTTGCGATTTTGCGTCAAAATAGCATGATCGTAAATGTAAAATTTTTTAGGTATGACCTGAATAAGTTAAAACTGGGTCATCGTGAGATCTATACGTTTTGTAAAGCTGGCAGTCAGGTGAAAGAAAGTTAAACGTTGCTTCCATTATACTGAAACCGCTGGCAAATAAATCAATATTTGGCGTCGGTCCAAATCACTCTATAGCTACGTGATGACTATAAAACTTCTAGCGAATTGTTTCTTATGGTATTATTATGGTTATTTAGTAAAGTGATATAGTATGATGAAGAAGCAAAACTTACAATAGTTTTCTCGATTCGAAACATACGTTACTCCTGTAAGCGCAAATAATTCAATCAAATTAAGCCAGTAGCACGCTTCAACCAACTTTGAAGCTTTGATGCGTGTCTAAAAATAACATAAAATTATTTTTTTATACATTCTTAAAAATAATTAGTCATTTTTAACGATAGATTTTATGCTATACTGCTTTTACCCTACATGATATTATAGGTACGAAAGAAATTTCGAAGCACATTATACCTAAATATTGGATTTAACTTACCTCTTCATCTCTTATATGCGAAGTGCGTTCTCTATGATAGTTATAATAAAGAGATCCTATCAATAGTCTTGGTCCTAAATGGTAGGCTATGCATATCCTCCAAATATACCTTTGTGGGCTGATCCCCGTAATTGCACTTATTGACGGCACTACATTATACACCTGGCAAGAAAAGTTTAGGTATTACTATTTTTTAAAATTAGTTCCATAATAAAAAAAATTACATACCCTACAGTGTGTTTCATGAATGTCATCTGATTGGAACAAAGAGGCTGTCACATAACAAAATATTAAAGCGCCTAATGGAAGCCACAGGGCGGTCAAACATATCTTCCGTAACGCACATGTCCACAAAACTCCCTGAAATATGATACAGAAAATAGTTTTATTTTTTATTAATTGACATAGATTTTATCTTTCACGGCCACGTAATTATCACCTTATGTTCTACAACGATTAGAGCATTATTCACATCTTCCGATCGATTTATGCGGTTGTTTTGCGATAGCTCTGAGTTTTGTGCTGTCTCTTCCTGTGCGTCATTTAACATTTTCCCACTATCAATCAGTATTTATTTATTTTATACATATTTAAATAAAGCTATGTTCGATACACTAATAGTTCAGATGTATTGATCTGCTTTGAAACCATTTCAATATCCCACAGTGAGAATATCAAAACTAGAGTTTTTACGTTTTATTTTTAGTAAAACCATAATTACAATAGAAATTATATTGCAATTGCTTAACTTATGCATGCAGTCACTTTATAGGAAAATTCACAATTTTCTAAGCATGTATGACCTAAGGCGTGGATTGTAAATTTGTTGTTTGGACTTGCGCATTTCAAGGCGGAGGGTAATGTTGATAATACCATCATCTCTGTCCTAAGAAACATGTAAAAAAGTAATTGTTATGTTCATGAAATAATTGTTAGTTTGAATATTTATGAAGAAAGCGCGTGTTTGAAATTAAAATCTTTTAATTTTATCCTTCACATCAAATTAGACAAGCGTTCTTTTATGAGCTATTTGTTACATCTTGTTCAATAATTTTAATTTTTAACGACATTGCTATTTATTATTCGTTGAAATATAGGATTCAATACAGTTCTTGCCGGCGTAATGGCATTTAATATAAGATAAATTTGGAATTATCTCTGACCCTTTGTATTTTTAAAAATAAATGAGGAAGTACCTTTAAGTTTAAAAGAAAAATTAAAAATTTAACTATAATAATATACTTAAAATGTTCCTTTTTTAAGAATTAAATTTTAATGTAAAAATATTTTGTCTAATTTAGCAAGAACAAAATTTATTTCTCTATACGCTTACAACGTGTCCGTTCGGCCTTTTTAAACAGTTATAGATATCAAACAAAATAATATTTGGAACACTCTCATAATATTCTTGAAATCAATGTTTTTTTTAAACTTACAATACTCAAGGCAGTTGTCAGATTGATTGACAAATCACATATATGACAATTGACAATAAGTTACTGCATAGATTGATAACACTTCTACAATCTGCATTTGTGTCTTGTGATTTGACAACAAGATCTATTAACTAATTCATTTAGTTTAATACCACGCTATATACTGGCTTGTATCTTATTATAAATAGTTAATAATCACATGTTCATGGATGTGTACAAAATTCGTGGAATGAAACAGTATACATTTTATTAAGTGTTACAAGGTGTACAATACTGTGTTTAATCGACACGAGAATGTTATGTTTTTATTAAAAAACACGAAGTTTGTGACTGAATATTATGTGGAATGTAATCTGAAATAATAATTAATCATCTAACAATGCATTTGCTCAAATTTTTAAGGATTTATACTTTAGTTACATTATTTTCTTGCCCAACAAAATCGACTGCTTCGTCTCACTGGATGGTCACTGAAAGTGGTTTAATTCAGCCTAGGGTAAATCACCTTTTTATTTATATTTGAATGTATTAAAAAACTTATAGATATGCAGTTAATTTTGTATGCTAACGTTTCTTATCGGTGTTGATTGTAGCTCGACTCGCCCTTCGAAATGGCGCGACCTTACGACTTACTATCGTTTTTAAAACAAGAATCTCGTTGGGATGAAATTATAAGTATGTACCACGAATTAGCTAAACAGCAGGAGTTTTTAGACAATCTTTGGTCTGACATAGAAAGAGATACGGATTTAGGAATAGATGTGGGTAAAGATGAAAATTGTATGAGAGCTGGACCTCTTAATATGATTGATTGGTCGCATGCACCACTTGAGGATGGTACTATTAAAAATATACCAGAAGAAGAGTTTCAACTTCCGAGTCATTATGGTCCCAGTACTGATGTACCTGATTGTAAAAAAATATCATCCCTGACATTTAGTATGTTTGCTTATGAACATTTGAATGTAAGTAGAAATTAAAGCATACATTAAATTTAAGGCTCTTTATTAGTTAAAGCTATTTTAAATTGATGTTGTATAGAGTTTTGATAGATTTTTGTATTTCAGAGTATGGTAAAGAGAAATAACATTTCTATAACTCCAGAGTATCCGTCATTAGATCTAATATCCCCTGGGAGTACTGTTGATCAATTTGGACATTGGTTGGCTGGGGCACTACGTAAGAATAGTTCCTCATGGCTTCATTATAACTTGGCTTCTTTGTTTTGGAGAATCAAAGGAAATGCACCGAAAGCTCTGGAATGTTGTCGTAGAGCAGTGCTCTATGCACCAAGGTAATCTTATAAATATCAGTATAAGCTGTGCTTTGAGGTTTTAACTTACTAATAAGCTTATGATGATTTAACACTATAATTATATTGTAACAAACTAGCTGACCCGTGCCCACTTTGTTGGGCATAATGTTAACTATCCTTTTCGATTTTTTATATAGCCTATGACACTCAGCAATAATGTAGCTTTCTATTGATAAAAGAATTTTTAAAATCGGTTCAGTAGTTCCCAAGATTAAAACACACAAACTTTACTTCTTTATAATATTGGTATAGATATGTGGTTTTGTATTGTAATAAAAAATAACTAAGTAGATCACAGATGCCACTCTAAAATATTAATATGTTATCATAGTTGAATTAATTTGCTATCATATCCACAAAAAATTTAATTCATCTTAAACATTTTTTCTTCCTTCAGGGAATATAAAGATATAGCCATGCTGAATCTAGGCTCAGTTTTATATCGGGCTAAGAAATATGAAGATGCCATTACTATATTAAATGGAGCTCTCGATCATGACTCTATTAACCCAATTGCACATTTTATCCTTGGTAACATATACACTTATTTGGGTGAATTTAATATATCGCTAGCCCATTACAAAGTAGCATTGAGTATCAATCCTAAAATGGATATAGCTAAGAAACACAAATATGCAGCATTATGTCATGTGCATTTAGGAGGCAGGATAAGGAATCTCAAAGTGTGAGTTATTATTGTTGAATATTACAAAAAATATAAAGACATAGAATATAAATTTGCTAATAAATAATATTCACTCTATATTTTCAGGAAAATAGACAAGTTACGAGAAGAGCTGAGTAATTACAGTTTAAAAGAATCATTGTGGATCAAAATACAAAGTGAATTTTTAAAAACTATGAAAGCTATTGATGGATATGGTAATTACACAATATTTCATTTTTAAAATAATAATTGTAGTAGTAATGTTACATCATATTAATGGACAATCTTAATTAGTTTGTTTCTAATGTTAAAATAATTAAATCAAACATGTAATGACCTTTTTTATGTGATTTTCAACCAATAATAATGATTCATCAAATGCTGTGACTATGAAAAGATGATTAAACGCATAATAAAACATGCACAAAAAATTAATATGTAATGTTCTGTAACTTGTGTAACTAAATTGTCCTCAATGAACACTGAATTGCATTAAAAATCCTTCTTGTACATTTCTTTACCATCCTTCCACCATCCACCATCATATAATAAGAAAACCTAATAATTTTTTCAAATTTTCAGATTACAAAAATGTAGAAAAGAATTGTGCGAAAATGTCAGTGCTAACAGGATTGAAAATAAGTCAATTAAAAGTGTCTGGTGATAGATATTCATTGATAAAGTATTTCTTTGACGGACCAATATATAATGACAGGTTGATGGAAGTTACGGGTACTGCTAATTTGGATGCGATTTATACTTTACAAAGGATTGTAAGTCATATACAGAGGCATGCTAATATGGCACCCGAAATATTTGTACATTTGAATAAGGTCACAAGTGATGAAAAGGTGGAAAAGGAGGAAGCATCGGAGGCTATAGCTGATGGTGTAAATAATGGTCAGTGCTTAAAAGATAATATTATAAACGTTGCTACAAATTTTTCTTTATTGTTTAACCATAGCATGCTGGGATCGTATTTTATCTTTGTTATTTGGTAATCTGTTCTGTTTTTGTTACATACTATTATGTTTTACATGAATTATGTCCCCTTTATCCTTATAAAGGGGACATAATTCCTTAATTATTTATTACACCTTTGTAAAGAGGTTTTTTGGGTTCGTTTTCATTAGAATCAAAACACTGCTTAAGCTTTTTACAATGTCAATAATTTTATTAATGTAGAGAGGTAAGTATGTTAGTTATTGTGAGAACATAGTAGGGAGTATCGGCTCAGTTAAACAGATTTAAAAATGCCTTATCCAAACAATGAAAAAAAATTATTCATGTTGATGTTTCTTGGAATACAGCTAGTTGACAATAAAAAGAAAAAAAATTACAGAAACACCACAACAACCACCCTTCCCTGATGAGGTAAAGCTTGAAACAAAACCTGTAGAACCTGAAAAGAAACAAACTAATACAATAGATGATCAGCTAACCGAATATGAAACTGGAATATTTTTGTAAGTCTTTTGTCTCAACTACCAAAGCTGATCTCATCATTAATAGAATCCCTAACTGATCATTGCAACCTAACTACTTTCATTGTCATGGCATTTATTTATTGTTTCAACATTTGAGATGTTTATAATATTAAATACCTTTATGAACTTTCGTAGTTGACTGAACCACTTTTTTAGGGCTACATACCTTAAAGAAGATCTATGTAGAATGACTTTGTCAAAACTCTTCATATTGTGAATACTTTGAGATAGATAATTTAGAATTAAAAAGGAACATCTAACATTTTATTAAAAGTGATTGAAATTTTTAAATTGCAAACTTTAAGGTTTAAGGTCAAGTTCGCTAGTTTCTTTTTAACATTAATAATTTAGTTTTTCACAATTCATTGCAGATATCCTCCCACATTGAAAATAAATAGAAATCAGGAGGACTTTGACACAGAAGCCGACTGGCCTTCGAATGAAGTGTGTACTCTAACTGCACCTAACTTTCCTGATAAGGTTGAAGCTATATATCCAGTGTTTCTACCTTTAGAGAATAAAGGAATAAGGTAATTTCAAAATACTTTTTTTTTAAGACTATGTTTTGAAAACACACGCACGCACGCACGCACATATGCACGTACGCAGTACAGACAGAAACGGATGTGCACTAATATAAATACATTAAATACCTAATGAAAAACAAATGAATTTGTTTCTCATATCTTTAATAGATTTTCTATAAGTAAAAAAAAAGATTGCGTTATTGGTTCTTTTTACAATTACTATGTATTTGAAATTGTTATATTGATATAGCCTCTCAAAAAAAAAACATAACGAACCCATGCAGAATATTAAATAATACCTATGTTAAAATTTTTATTCCTCGTATCATTTAAGTTTTCTTGATGTCAAATAAATATTTAACTAACGCGATAATACCCGTTGCTTTTATTTTTATATTGAATATTTCAATTTCAGAGTAAAATCCTTGCTCACGGATAAGATCGGAGTGCCGTTGAATGTTGAACATGAGCTGCCATGGCACCCGCCCACGTGTGCGCACGAAAAGGAAAGAAAATCGCAAAAGTAAGTAACTTAAATTATTATGAACGGTACCATGTATTTCTTTTCTATAGAGTTATAGTAATATGATAAAAAGCAAACCTCAATATTAAGATAATCTTTATATTATGATTACACATTTTAATAGATTGGCAGCCTATTAGAAGTGTATTAAAAATTCAACTATCTGACATCCTTTTTGATACATTTTTTTGCATATAAAAGGTACTAATATAGTATTAAACATATTACAGACAACAGCTCAACATAGAAGTGATTGACACTAACTTTTTGAGGCTAAAGTTGCTTGAATATGTTAGTGATGGTAACATTGAGAGCACCAGTCATATGCAAGATGCGGAGATTGGACATCGGATTTATGTTGCCATGAGGAAGGTTAGTTTTTATAAGGGTTTTCTTTTAATGTCATCTTTGAATAGAGTACTTGGATTGCCTGTTAAATAAAAAAAATGTTTTTTGGGCTGAACAAATCCAAAAAACAATGTTTCTTAAAGTCAACATGACATCTCAAATTGTATAAAGAATAAATATATTTGTTTGCACATAAATGAAAAAAAAAAACATAAAATGGCTCTATTATACTACATTGTAACTTATCGACAGAGTACAACACTACTGTCGATGATATCGATAGTTTCATCACTAAGTCGTGGAGCCAACGTTAAGAATTTTGAAACATCTTTAATATGATTGGTATTTTATAACACATCTGTCAATAGCTATCTCAATGTAAGGAGTGCGGCATCTTATATCGTTTAAGTATTCTTTAATATACAGTCAAAATGTAACACTACCTAGCTAAGTAGTGATTAAAAATTAAAAATATATATTCAACTGTGTTTCTGTTGAATATATATATTTTCACAGTCGCCATTAAAAAACATATTGTTGGATTATGTAATGAAAGAGTAATAATTTTAAAATCATTTATTATATGTACAATATGTTTACAGAGAATCGCTCCCAAATGGATACCACAAGTGCTGGCTTCCCTCTACTGGCGCGTGCGAGGCAACAAACAGAACGCGATGCATTGTTTACAAGCAGCACTCAAATCAATCCACCCTAAGTACAAAGAAGTTGTTCTCGTTTCCCTCGGTTCGGTTTACATAGAATTGGGCTTTTTTGAAGAATCTGTTGTGGCTACCGAGGAAGCTTTTCGTATGAATTTGTATGAGGTATGTTTAAAGTTGTTTGTTGTTAAAAGTTTATCTAAGTTACAAGTATTTACTTATAAAAATACAATTCAAGTCTATTCCTTATCAATGTAGCTATGATATAGATTTATATAATTTGACCAGTAGCCACATAAATGTGTTGAAACAAATATTTATACTATATTTATATTTGGTTTCATATTTTTAGATATTGTGTTTTCTTTGTGTAAAACAAGTTAGAATGTCAGCGTAAAGGATAAAAAAAGAAATTAAATTATTATATCTCATTCCAGCCAGCGACAAACTTTCTTCTCGCAGAATTGAACATGATAAAGAAACATCGGCTAACACATATGTTCCATTTGAAACAAGTGGTGAGAGTAGAACCAGGCTTTATGAATGGTCTAGCTAGGAATCTGCTGAATGCCTGGGCCTGTATATTAAAGCAAGTTAATAAGATTCAAGAGATTGGTATGTTATTTTCTAATATCTTTTAGTTAGTAATCCGATAGAAAATATTTGACCGATGGATTAAAGCGTAACTTAAAAGAATATGGTGATGTACTACAATAGACACAATATGACATAAGGATTATAGAAATATTAGGAAATAATAAAAGAGATTAGTCGTTATTTTGACGTTTTAAGCACTTTAATTAATAAACAACTTCCCAATATTTATTCCATACTTAGGCAATACAAAGAAGTAGGTACTATAAAATAAACTTCATACTTCTTGTCAAGCAGCCTATTGATATAGATTTATAAAGAAGCTGAAGTCATATAAAAAATAATAGATTTCAGTGAAGGAGACATTTGCACACAAGTGGAACCGGGTATCAACATGGTGTGTGAGAAGGGCGGTGAGAATTGTCACATGACCAATATACAATGTTTTAGCAGTCATGAGAGAGGTATGTATTTCATACAATATTTATATATTAATTATATTAAACATTTGCTCTGAGTCAGAAGAATACAGTTATAAATAAATAGCTTCTACATTAGTAGTTGTTTTGAATGGTTTAGTAGTTTTTAAATCATAGCTAAAACAGAAACTATTTTGTTAGACATAACTTGCTAAGGTAACTAATTTTTACTGAACATAATTATTTATGTCAAAAAATATAGAACAAATGCTATATTTTTAATTTTACTAATAATTATAAATTTAAAGAAATGAGAAAAAATGGCTATCTATTAAATATAGTCTTCTTAAATTTTTTCAGCGGACTCCAGCGTCTTGATGAAGCTTCTAGAACAAAGTGACAGGACGTTTGAACCAAAGGATTTGTTGAATGAAAGGTTCTTTGAGTATGTGATACACAACACACCTTCAGATAGAAACGATCGACTCTCGCACCAAGCAAACTATGACTATATGATGAAAGCCATAGAAACTGTTCTACAGGGATGTGGGCCTTTGGGATGCAAAAGTAAATTTAATTATATAAATGATACATTATATCTTTTATTTTTATAGAATAGTTGTAGTCACTATAATATATATTATTATATCTATTGATTATTAACAAATAATGTAGCTTTCTATGAATAATACTGAATCAAATCAAAGTGTTTAGTTCGGTGCAGTACCTGTTAATAATATTTTTTATTTTAGTAACAGAATAATCTTGTTTTAATGAGGCAATTAAATATTTATTTAGTATTTATTAATAACACATTTTGAGTTTTCATTCATGTCGTTTTAAGAATTCACATAGACATCTACGTTTTTTTCAGTTTTGAATGTTCTTAATACATGTTGCTACTAACTAAACACTTTGTCATAATTCGTAATATAACACATAGGCGTAGATGGCTAAAGCGTATAAAATCTGTCTTTTTCATACATTTTACATATAATATTATTTATTGAATATAGGTTTGCAGCCGGCTGACTTGTCTCTAACGGAAGACGAGTGCGCCCATCATTACATACAATTAGGATATTGGCTACACATTGTTAGCTTCAAGCAACTACTAACTGATACTAATCTCAGGTACTGACTATTTATTTATGTTAAATAATAATAATAAATAAATTTCAAAGCGACTTTTTTAACACAGCGCCATCTAGTCTCATGTATAGTAAACCTTAAATGAACTACTTGCATGAAATGATTGCTTATATTTTTAGTAGCTCTAAAGCTATATACATAAAATTCCCTATTTAATTTCAAGTTTCAACATACAAATAATATAATATTATTTTTTTACAGACTACCGTCAGACATTGTAGCAATAACGCCATCAAATAAGAAGATTCCCGATTGTAAGCTAGTTACTGATTCTATAGAAGATTTTTATTTGGAGCGATTGAGCAGAATCGATACTGAGGGCTGGGAACCCATAATGACTTTGACGCACCAATTCGCTGAGCTGTTTAATTACTTCGACTATGTCACACTTGGGGCTAAGATCGCGAAGTATGTAGAAACTGTAAGTAAATTTTTCATTAATTATTTTACATATGATTTTTTTAATGATATAGAAGTAAATGTGACTGTTAAGGTAATATTAACGATAATAAAACAAAACATATATTTTTGATTGCTTTAATTTTCATTTAATGAAATAAATTATACCTATATAAGAAATATTATTAGTAAACCTGTCCTCGTCGTACGGCGACGTCAGGCGTAGTCTTTCTATCGCGAAGTAATGCTTAGCTATCCCTGTAAGTCTGTCCCAAATGGGCACTTAAATCGGTGTTGGCATAGTTTTGGTGCGAGACCAACATGACCGCCTTCTCTCTCTTCGAGGTCCACATGTCCTATTATTAAAATATATACTCGATGACACGCACATAAGCTAACAAAAAAAAAACATTCTAGCCAATTCTACAAAATACTTGGAACTAAATTGTTTCGTATGATCTCTAGTGCCTACACTAGGATACCCTGAGCGACTAGTCTTTTCTGCATTTATGTGATACTGTTTTTTTTATTGCATAAAATTTACAAACAAATTAACTTTACTGTTTTATATCTGTACTAATATATAAAGCTGAAGAGTTTGGAAGGGAAAATTATTCATCTTTCATGTATGAAAGAATTATTCCTCTTTAAATGAACTAAAAAAAAGTCAGCGACAGTATATGTCTATCATCTACGATTGACTCACTATAACATAATAATAGAAATAGATCCGGCGGGGACGAAGTCGCGAGCAACAGCTAGTTATATATATTATTGTACGTGTATCGTTGCTGCAGCGCCCCACGTCATGGGTGGGCGCACTGAGCGCGAGCTGGTGGTGCGGCGCGGGCGGGCACGGCGCGTGCGCGGTGCGCTGCGCCGCCCTCGCGCACGCGCTCGCGCCCGCGCACCTCGCGCCTCACCCGCTGCGCGCGCTCGTCGCGCTGCTGCACATGTGAGTGTCACATTATTACACCACACACAGTGCTAATACACACACACACATGCACACGCCACTTTTGTACATACACACACGTCCACACATATACACAAGGACATGTATATATACACAAGCCACTCACTCAAGCACGAACAGACACACATACACACGCCCACGAACATTCAAGCATACACACGCAAACAAGATTATTGAAAACACGGTAAATAATAAGCATAAGCCGATGGTTGTTGTATACATACAGGTATACAAACACACATAAAATACATGCACAGGTTTATATGTAACACGCATACGCATATGCACACTAACACGCCAGAGACACGCCAATATAAGCATAAGCACATACTTCCACAAGCATAAACATTGGTGCGTACTCGTCAGTACGCATACACGTTAAAAGCTGCAAAACATCTTAAAATTACCTTCACATCTGTAAATAATAGTGTCAGAAATACTTTTAGTACTGACTGGGAATCCATAATATAGCACCCTGTTTATTCTAAACAGATTAATATTATTTATAGTTCACTACTAATCTTCTAGTCTTCTATTATTGGATTCTTAATTTGGCCTTTTCCAAGCTTAACTGCATAACTGTCTATATTACCCCTCTCTTACGATACTCTTTACTAGACTCATATAATGGTTTATTTCAGAATTAAACAATTAAATTCTAAATAATTTTCCTCAGGCATTCGAAGCAGCGTGACGCAAAGGACGTGGCGTACCTTTCATTCTACACGTCACCAAAGAGCAAAATCGAATCCTTCCTCGTCGCCGTTTCCCATACATACCTGGTAATTACATTTAATTTAAACTTATCTATAATAATTCTTTTAAAATACATATATAGTTCTAGTACATTATACAATATACATACTCTAGTTGACTTAAATGGAGTTTTGACATGGGTTTGGATTAAATTAGATTAATTATATATAAAAGTTGAGTTTTATCCCTATGTACACTTAAATCTTTAAAACTATGCAACCGATTCTTATGCGGTTTTTATAATAGACAGAGTTTTACAAGAGTAGTAAATAAATATATACCATATTATGTATGATACATAAATAATATTACATGCTAGAGAAGCCGGGGTGTGTCGCTAATAATAATAAAATATATTAAAAAATATATTCTTAACATTTCAGGAGGAGTTCGACCAAGCAGTTTGGATGTATAGATATTCGCTAGCGTTTGACGAACAATTCAAGCCGGCTAAAGCCTGTCTTCACGCCACCATGTGTCTCATGTTCTATGGGGACAGCAGTAAAAAGTCCAAAAAATAAAACAACGAAGTTAACCTTCTATACTCGTATATTTTTTATTTTAAACCCAAAATATTTCATTCATAGATCAATAATAAATTTCCATGTCTATCGGTTAACAAGAACAAAGAAAAAACCTATTGTTATTTTTTATGTTTATGCGATGCTTATTCTCCGATTAAACATATGGGACGAAATTATGCTGCTCATATATTATATTTTCTTTATTTTGTGTGTGTACAAGAGATATAACGTACTATTTTATCTTTTCTGTTCTTATTCCTTTTTAAATAATTAATATTTTCCATCCATCATCATCGGTTTTGCCAAAGTCTGGTAACACATTTGCGAAGCTTCTATAAACACACGACAAGGCTCAAAAACGTATCTAGAGCAGTAAAAACATTTACAAAAAAGCTTCTACTACAAGAATTAAGAGGTACTGAATATGCTGGCTGGATGATGGCTTATTATCAGATGTTAGATTACTATCCTAATAACAGATTTCGACTTTTGGAAAGAGACA
The DNA here is from genome assembly GCA_026213755.1 of Eurema hecabe. Classification (NCBI taxonomy): domain Eukaryota; kingdom Metazoa; phylum Arthropoda; class Insecta; order Lepidoptera; family Pieridae; genus Terias; species Terias hecabe. Next base: position 2,599,787 of record JADANM010005989.1, on the reverse strand, counting down.
GTCTGCCTATTTTTGCTTCATATATGGTTATCTCTTTCACTCACTTATAGCAGAATGGCTAGGATCGTGCGAAAGAGACGACGATAAAATTGAATCTATAAAACTGAAATGTTGGTCCCTTTCTAACGTACTACCGCTCTAAATATCTTTGTTACCATAACATTGTTATAAGCATTTTACTGTTGTTTGTTTAAATATTTGTTAACTATGGTGACCTTTTTTATGTTTATAAGTTGCATTTGTTAATTTGTAACTTCACACGTCCATACTATTAATAATAATGTTAAAAAGAAACGATTTCCAGGATTTTTCTATTAAGAAGAAGTACAATATGTATGTTGAATTTCTATAGTGCTTAAGATAAACTGTAATATGCCAAATACGATAATGACATGATTTATTCCATTTGTAGTTATATAAGTATGTTATATCTATATTATACATAATACGGTTGGCCAGCTTACATTTAAGCTGCAAAACGTTGATGTCTAAGGAAAATAAAACATTGGAACTAAAGCTTTGTTTCTTTTTGCATGACTTGATTATTTTAACACAGCGCCATCTAGTCCCACGCTAAGCAAAACTTGTGTTGTGGCAACTAGATAACGGATAAATTACATATATATACTTTTCTATTATAAATATGTACTGTATATAATAAATGTACTGTATATAATAAATATCAACACCTAGACCCCAGACAGATACAAATGTATTTATGAAGTCTGGGGATTGAACCCTTTGTGGATAGGGCATTTGTGTAACCTTTGCACCAAGCGTTCGTTGAACCTTTTGATTTTGTGTAATAAGTCATAGTATAATCTCTTCCACGCCGTATTTTGTTTTTAGTCGTAACTTTAGTTGTAACGTAAATCTGTCACTTAGATATTATATTTACGTTGAATATTGTTAAAACTCATTTCAAGTTAGTTTATACGAGTTTCACTAGATGGCGGTTTTTAAGTATGTGTACAAGCCTACATGTTGATTTAAGACAAGTCTCGTAGAGTTCTCTAAAATTTAGTTATAATTTTTCTTTATATTTTATTCATAAAAATATAGTTTATTAAAAGAACAATTATAAGAAGCAAGCCTGCCAATTTTGTGACGATAATATTTTCATAAAACTCACAAAAAATTACATATTATGTATATACTTATACAGCATACACATGTAATATGTAGGTAGATATATCATATAGCAATACACAAACTATGATTTAAGCAAAGATGAACATAGTAATCGAAAGACGATACGAAAACCCACTCCTGCTTATTTACAACACGTTAAATGAATAATGAGCGCTAATGAAATGTTAGTACATAATATTGTTATAATACATGAAATTTTACATACAATATAAGCGTTAATGTTATTTCTAATAGCATTTACGTATACTTCGTTGTAGCTTGTACTTACGAAAGAAAAACAATTAAATTAGGTTTACGGAGATCCACTGATGATCGGTTGTCTTGTTCTGTAGATTATGAAGCACCCACAATAACTATTGGAACACGCACAAGAGTATAATGGCTTTACTAGTCCTGTGCAGTGACCAATAGTTGTTTTGGGCTTCATGACGGCTTCGTCTAGCTTGCGAGTTCGGCTGAAATAATACGTCACATTAGTGAAAAATAAGTGAAATAAAAAAGAAAAGCCTTAAAAGTATAAATAATAAAGATACTTTAAACGGAACACAGATTAAAAAATATAAAGGTATAGGTTTAGAAACTTGTACAATTTTATAACTTATGCTAAATAATGTGTTCTTTACGGAACATTAATTTATTACAGCATATAAATATAAAAATAGAAAAATGAAGAAATAAAAGCTTTATTCTTTAAAAAAATAGGTAAGGATATTCCAGCAATATCGAGTACAAAAATTTATAACTTATAAATGCTTATACTAAAAATTATAGCTATTATTATGATACTCGTATACTAAAATAAAAATAACACTCAGGTATATTAACTATTACGGATAATGTAATTCGAGTTAAAATTAAAAATAAAATAAATAAATAATGAGTGGATTTTTATAATATGTATAATTGTTTCATTTTATTTCTATTTCATATCCGACTACGGCAATGCGTAACGGAAAGGTAACAATTATATCAGTATTTGTATGTACGATTGAATATTCCATCGTAACACCAAAACTTATAGCCCGATTTTTATAAATGAGGTTCCAAAAACATTAAGTTATAATATATGTTATACAAATTGTTAATTAAGAGATTAGGACGTAGGCAGGTTACAGTTATTAAACTTATTCTTGTCTTGTTACAATTAAATACCTAAATGGGCTATTGTTCAAAAACCAAATATCTATCACTTCAATCACTTGAGCACACACTATTTAATTTGTAACACAATTGCAATATTAATATTATGGTACAATCTCCACGATATTTTACGCATTTTTCGTCAGCGTTAGTATTATTTTATAACTAGAATTAGTTTCTAAGCAAAGTTTACAGTACTATAAGTTAACAGTTCATAATACTTATGTAATGCTGTCGTTAGGAAATTCAGTGGAAGTTTAATATTAGATACTTAATTAAAGGTTTTAGAACTTTCTTTCTAATATGTTTAAGTATAATTAATTTAGATGATGAGTATAACGAGTACCTAATAATTTATATTAACACTATACAATGACTTGGCAAATGAGTATTCAATAGTGTGGTCACCTAAATTCAGACATAAAAATACATAGACTCATTATAAAATATGATAATACTTTAACGATGATTATGGCGATTTGGCGTTTTTCTTTATTAGCTACTTATTTTAAACTACCTTACTAGGTACGAAACAGTTATGCAAACAAAAACGTCAAAGCACATTCATTGATACACAGCGTACGACAATACACTTACATTAACTACATACAAACTAATTCGTAATAAGCACTTAGGTCTTCTACGTCTTCAGAAGAAATCCTCTAAGGTATTTAGGGGTTTCTTGAATCGCAGGTTTTGAAAGGCCCGCAATAGCCGCTGTCACACGCACAAGAGTATAAATAACTAATCTTGTGCCGTGGCCAGCAGCTGCTTTGGGCTTCATTGAACGATCTTCTTGAAAACGATAGGCGAAGGCTTGCAACATAAAGCTAACTAGACTAAAATAAAAGGCGGATCAGAACTTGCGGGCGGGACTCCTTCCTTAAAGTTTATTGTATCTATTTGTATCGCATAAAATAAAATGATAAGTCTTTAATGACTGAATGTTACCACTATCGTGTAGTTATTTATGTTAGACATATACATAGATTTCTATATTATTCTTTCTTTATATTCATAGATTTCTCTTAAATATTATAAAAGAGCATACGTAAATTAATAGTGAAATATTTAAAAGGTATTTTCTAAAAAATGTTTTGAGCATTTAAAAAATTAACCATATTTTTTTCTAGAAATTCGATACATTAGAGGTATTGTAATTCGATCGAAATTGAATATTATTGACGTAAGCGGATGGGGTAAAAACGCACGGTGTCGGGTGTCGCCGAAGCCCCGTAGGCTCGGAAACCATACTACCGGCGTAAGCTCCTTAATACAATGACAACGTAATTAGCTATGCGAAGTTAAAAAATAATTGTTCAACTAGTGGAAGATTTTTAAATTTTTAATTAGATGAAAAATTTTAAGTTTTTTATGGGGATGACTGTATTTGATTGTTGTCTTTTTTTGCTTGCATGTAAGGTGGTTACTAGCTTTGTCACAATTATTTTATTTTCCCAAAAAAAAAAAAATTAAAGACTATTATTTATCTTATAGTTGTTATAAAGTAAGGTCTTCTTAAGTCGTATTACAATTTAATAAAAAACAACTTAAACATAAGCAACGTATTTTATAATTTAAAATTAAATTCTGAAAAAATCTAGAAAAACCAAACAAACAACCAAAAAAATCATCAAAAACAAAATAAAAAACATAAAAAAAATACTTACACAAAACACAAAAGCAAATAGGAATAGCACAGGCAGGCACAAAGCTATCGTCTACTATGTTATATTGATAATGTATATTCAAACTAAACTTGTATATATTTTTTATGTTCCAAGTAATACGTGTGTCCGGAGAGCCGGCCGGGGTGCGAATGGTCACTAAACGTCGTCACAACTTCAGCTACCTTATAAGTTACTTAACAGGTGCACAGACTGATGCCACCCCTAATTGGTTGATTTAATTTAAAAGCGGCAGCGAGAATCGATTTAAATTAATAAGAACTTGCTGACCCAACGCGACTTCATTCAGGCTGTTTCTATTCTACCAAAAAGCACCCTACACATTTTTTACTTCATTTTTACTTCAAATTTTGTAAAAAAAGAAATAGTGAAATCGGTCCAGCTATTCACGCGTGATGCAGCGACCAAGGGAAATAGGGATTCATTTGTTTTATTGAAATAGAAAATACATTTAAAGGTACCGTCTCATCAACCTTTTTGTATAGTTGAGCTGCCTCACTTGATGTAAGTGAGTGGTGAGCTTTTTGAAGAAGCCTTATCTTAAACATAATTAAAGAGTGACTCTGGCACAGTTAAAGTTCTTAAAAGTGTTGTGGATCGTATTTTCACAACACATATTTTTTGTGCATTTTTATAATTCACTTCAGTGTACCTATATCTATTGTTTTAAATAGAAATTATAATTCATTTCTAAGTTCATATATAAAAGTTCCTAGTATTTTACTTAAATATATAAACGACATCTTACGTAGGCTTATGAATTGGCCCACACTATCAGAGAAAGCCTTCATAAGAACGTTATTTTGTATGCTATGCAGTATTAGATTATGCAATATTTTTGTGTGTATGATTCTGAAATAGTTGTATTAATATTAATAATATATCTAAAAATATTATTATTCGAATAACATATCAAATTATATTAATATGAAAATTCTATACACCATGCAAAGGTTGTCTCTTAAATTTCACGTCTTATTATTACGCTTAGTTAATTAACTTATTTTCTCTGGATTTAAATAATTTAGTTTTAATTAAATCTGTGTTTCAAAAATATCATGTCTCTTATCTTTTATCGTATTTGAAAAGTACTAATTCTCTTAAAACTTTTCAAGTGTAATTAATTTAATTATAGCGGTTAGTTATTGAGATTAAAACTAATTTAATTTGAATTTAATTTTCCGATAACATAATGGCATTATTGAAAAATAGAAATATGCTGGAATGTATGAGGGTGACTGGAAGCCTTAGTAAGGAGGTCGGCGCCTCCCTCGTTACAGGATTACGAACAAACCACCACTAAGATTTAAAACCTCCGAGTTTTCATTACACTGCGATATTTTTGTCGCGATATCTCTATCACGTTATCATAAAAACGGCTACAAGTATAGCCAATATTTATTATTATAAATTGATATATGTACCTAATATCTGTCATTATTATGTGAGATATTACATAATAAATATATCTACCCGAATTAGCCTACATATACACCTAGGTATAAAGAGTAAATACATTTTATTCTCCCGACTAATTCCTTGCAAAAGAATAGACAATATCGCTTAATACTTAGTTATATTATAATAATTCATTACTAACTTCTTTTGTGTGTTAGACTTGATTTAAAATCAGGCGAATTCAACACACACAAACCTATTCTTGCAAAAAAGTAATGGTTATTTAAAACTGTTTGTTTCAATTCTATAAGTACATAGGTACCAAAGGTTCTGGGTATTGTTGGGGCTGGTAATCTGGTAAATTCAGTACGAATAGTTTCTTGATTAATTTCTGTATCTAAATGTATCATGTTTTTGTTGACTTTTCTCGTCTCGTAAGAAACAATGTTGAATGTTTCAACAGCTGTTAGCAACTGTCTGCGAACGCACGTGATATAACGGTATAGTACAGAAGCGCCTTACTCGTTTTTATTAAATTCTATAATCAATAGTTAGAAAACATAGGAAAACCAAGGGTTCGAAAAATTAGTTTTTCATACAAAAACGTAATATGAACTGTTGCTATAAAGCCGGTGCAGGATAATTTAATTGTCAAAAATATAAAAAAAAAACTAGCATTTATAAAATGTGGTAGCATAAAATTATTTTTTTTTATAATATAGAAGCAAAAGAGCAGGCGAAAAATAAAATGATTACCTTATAAAATTATTAAAATAAGTATTTAACCCGGCGTCATGGGGGTTGGGTCTGTGCGACCCATCACATTTTATTTCGCTTCTAGTTCGGTTACTATGCGTGCGACGTTGCCGCTCTTCCTAATAGCTGGAGCTGTTGAGTTGTTCTATGCATCGCAACCAACACGTTAGTTGTGCGACAGCCGCAATAGGAGTTACATGTGCATAACATTGAATAAGGTATGTGAGACCCATCCCCGCAGTGAGTGTAACAATTTCGCGCCATTTTGTATAGATATTGTTTTAATTTATTATCTTTTTTTATCCTTTAATATTTGATTATTTGCTGTGATTTTTAATTGTAATTGCTGATAATATAGTTCAATGTATTTTATTTGTATTTTTGTAGGTACTTAGCATATAATGGATCGAGAAGAGGCAGAACAACGTCGTATTCTTGCAATTTTAGAAGAGTCTGACTCAGATTTTGAGTTGTCAGACCAGGATGTGTGTGAAGAAGAAGACCACTTGAGTGAGCGTAGTAATCCTAGTGACACAGAGCAAGATAGCGCAGAAACTGATGATGATGATGACATTCCACTGTCTAGTCTATTGCACAGAAATCTTTCGCAAGAGGAGCAATGTACATCCGAATCGGCTAGTTCTTCAAACGCAAACAGTGAGTGTTCTTCGAGCTTTTATCGTGGCAAAGATGGTACATTGTGGTATAAGATGCCTTTTCGCCAAAATGTCAGAACCAGAACTGAAAACATAATCCATCAGTTGCCAGGTGTAGTACCAGAAGCAAAATCGGCGTTGACTGAAGTAGAATGCTGGAATCTTTTCTTTACTGAGGACGTAGGTCGTAATTCTAAAAGGTGGCCGTTGACAATTTTTTATGCCTCGTTGAACGTAGCTGCCATTAATGGCCTAATAATAAACAAAATAAATAATAATTGTCCAAAAACAAAACGAAGGCGATTTATAAAAAATCTAGGTCTCAGCCTTGTCATGGAACACCTAAAACTTCGCCAAAATGTATCGCAGCTTCCACGTGAGTTGCGACAGAAAATTGGGAAATTTGTTGGTGAATCTTCAGGGGAACCTCGGGCAAAAAAGGCTAATGTTCGCAAAAGGTGCCAAGTGTGTCCAGCCAAGAAAGACCGTAAGACAAACTACACCTGCGAGAGTTGCAGCAAATATATTTGTGTAGAACATATAGTACCTTTCTGTGCTGACTGTACCAAAGATAATGATTTGGAGTGATTATTTCTTTTTTTTTTTCTAAAGTTAATTTAGTTTCCTATTAAAAGTTCCATTAAAACATTAAGACTGATTGTTAATTATTAATATAATTACATTTAAGTAGAAGAGAAAAATTTTGTTCACATTTCGATACCTCCTAAGTATACTGAGTCAACTAGCAAATTTAGGTA
>JADANM010005989.1:2554848-2566621 GCA_026213755.1 Eurema hecabe | reverse complement strand
GTATTGCTCGTCCCAAAAAAGCAATTAATTTCATTATAGCGCCAAAAGAAAAAAACAATTACAGGGACAGAATTAAAAAGGCGCCAAAGATTTTAATTAAACGTAATGCGTTCCATTAGTTACCGACGCAGGAATTAGATAAAGGGAATTGTGGATGATTAAGGCAATTTTATCTCTGAGATTTTGTTCGGATGCCGGGATAGTCCGGGGCGAGCTTAATGTGCTGCACATGAGCGCCTTTGACTGTGACAGCAAGCTTTAAAATTTTAAAATGAAATGACTAAGCAAAAATGTACGAACGGAACTAACCTATGTATCTAGTTCCTATGTTTAGGCCTAATTTATGTAAATTATAATGTAAGAACAACTTTACTTTATTAACTTGTCAATGGAAATAAATGTGACATTTTTAAGCGTTAAAATTTAGGCGAATATTAAATTTGAACAGACTAATAAATTTACGGTAAGGTCTTTATTGTAAGAATTTTTAATAGCCATTCTGATATTCCTGATTGTGATGACAAGTTAAAAAGGCGTTAATCATTAAAATACTGTTTTCACCCATGTTTTTGTGATATATTTATCAGTATATGTTATGTTTAACTCGATAATAGCTGAATCGATTTACTTTCTAATTTATTTAATTTTTAATTGAGACTATTCTTGTATGTACGAAGATGATTCTAAAGCAAAATAGATGTAAGTTTTTGTATGTTTGCTAAGATAGGTACAGTGTCAAAGTCACGCTGGGGCTGGGCTAGTATACCTATTCATAAGTATATTGATATTAGATATGAATGAATATATTCATGAAGAAAGTGATTTTTCAACCAATATAATATGTATTCAACATTCAAGATTTAAGGTAGACCCAAAATTATAACGTAACATTAGTTGAAAACACTTAAGCCCCATGTCATTACAAAACAAGCTACATTAATTGTAATGTGGATCTCTTAAATCAGCCATCCCGACAGACCTTTCCGCGGTACGTTGTTACAAAGGCCTCAAAGGTGAAAGGGTAATTTACTTTTAACGTCCAGCTCACTTAAAACAATACGACAAAGCCTATTTGATAAACAGGGCGAATTAAATTTTAATTATTTATGAATATGAAATTAAAGTAAGATTTATAGCCTTCTTGTTTCTATTAATTTGCTTTAGTCTTTCTGTTTTCGTTCCGTTTCGTTTCGTTAATAAATTTTGGGTATTGCTAATTTTGTTTCATAACCTGTAAACGATTCCGAGACCTCCCTTAGCGGCAAGATGGAACACAGTAGGGTTTTGGTCAGTAGTCAAATTTTTCAAAACTAGGTTTAACTTCAATGGTTTTTTAAGACATTCTAGTCTTCCTTTGCAAAAATTCGGAAAATTCCTTAATTAAACAACAAAACGTCATTACATGGGAATAATCTATTCAGTTGTACACGTGTCTTCCTCAAATTAATGTACAAATATATATAGGTTACCCACTCGGACCACATTACCGAAATTGGGAATTCCAATTAGGCCCGAAGACAATTCGTCTATAAGCAAGAAGCGGTTGTTAGGTCCGGAATAATTGCTTCGATCCTTACCGCCTTTAGACAATTCATAAACCCTCTCACACCAGATAAGCCATTTAAGCTTTTTCCGATAATTGTGATAAATTCTCAGGAATTTAGGATTTTCATTAAAGTAATGCGATTGGGCCAGTTTATTGGAAAGGTAATGCCTGTTTATGTTAATGTTTGTGCCATCAATTTTACAGGCAGTTATACTACTAATGACTGTTGCAACATAATCACGTATAGGTACCAAGCTAATATTATAAATGCGAAAGTAACTCTGTCTGTCTGTGTATCTGTCTGTTACGCTTTCACGCCAAAACTACGGAACCAATTGTAATGAAATTTGGTACACATATTATGGTCTAGAGCCTGAGAAAAAGACATAGGCTACTTTTTAACTGAAAAAAAAGATTATAAAGGGGGAAAGGGGGGTCAAAGTTTAAATGAAATTCTCCACGGACGGAGTTGTAGGCAACAGCTAGTAGTAAATATAAATTTGAAATGTACAACTGAATTCTACTCATTATTTAATTTTAATGTTTTTTTTATATGGAATGTTTTAGCTGGGCCGGAACAATTTCATTTACGATGACCTCTCCTACCTGCGTATTACACCCTAAACATATCTGCGCACTTCAATGAATATTCAAAAAAATAATTGAAATCAGTTCAACTGTAATCAAATTACGCACTTAACCACACATTAATCCCCATATTTCTCAATTGAAACAAGAATTAAGAATGATATATTTAATTTTCACTTTATTATACAAAATTAACAAATTAAATGAAATAAAACTATTTCAAATATAATATTAATTAATTATTAACACAGACGCGATGTTATCCGCCAGTCTCGCCAAAGTCATCGATTTAAAATAAACCTTAAGATATTATTTATCTGCTCTTTATGCAGTCGCTGAAAAATAATAAAAATAATTATATTATAGGTACATTATACAATCAACGAACGATAACGTGTCTCCTTATAACATACACATTGTGCTTGTATAGATGAAAATATTTTTTTTTCAAACCTATATTTAAGTTAGAATAATTGCTTTTATTTTTAATTAATTATACTATAACATTTCACCATCCGAAAAATAGCAAAAAGTAGCTATGATTTAGAAGAAAAAATTTCCAAAGATAATAGGTACTTAAAATGTTTTTCAATTTAAATGTATTTTTATATATAGACATTAAGATAGTTAAGATAGAGAAAAAGATTTAGACATTTTTTAAATTAATTAATCATTTATTCATATACTTACCAGCAGGAGCTGGGGCCGCCGCTGAAAAAATAATGTTTTTATCAAATATAACAATAAATAACAAAAATTTAAGTCTTATTTCTAATTATAAAAAAATATAACCTAACATAATTTTATCACATCATTTTTGTTTTTACTCAACGATTTGACTGGATATTCAAATCAAATGAAAAATTCGAACTGCTGGCAGATAAGATAGTGCGGTTCGCTTCTTATTTTAACGCCTTAACTTACTTTATCAAATTTAAGGAAGGTATAAAAAGTTATTAATTGGGAAAGTTAAAATATAACTAAATAAAAACACCCCGTTTAAAAACGTATCCATTCTTATGTTTAGGTTCCAATTTGAGTTAATTATCATTATAAGATACGTTTCATTTTCAAGGTCCAGTACCTTTTGCTTAAGTTAAAGTTGTCATTACTTAAAAAACATAAACGTTGTGAAAAAAGAAACCGCGGGGCCGCCCCAGATCTCACTATTAGGACATATAGGACTTATGCTGCTTTGTATTTAATGATCACAATACTTTGTAAACTTATGATTTTTGGAAGAAGTTGCTTCTAAGTATTCTTTTTTGCATATGAATCAATATAAACTATAATCCTTAACGGTTAATCAAAATCTTTACCTGCTGGCGTGGCGGGCGCCGCCTCAGCTTCCGTCTGAAAAATATTAATCCATTTAACATTAATTTATAACATAACTAGAATTCAATTATCAATTAAAAAATCAAAGCAATACATTTTGTATAAAACTAGAAAATACTTCAAAAGCGTTATTCAAAAATACCTTTCAATTATATAAAGGCCAATCACTAAAAGTTTTGCAAGCTTCTTACTACTTTATTCATTAATATAACTTTAATCCTAAACATATTTCTAAAGAAGTTTTGCTCTTTTATTAGCAATAAGCCGAATATGTAATAAAACCTTACCTTTTAGATTGCTTTTACACTCATTCATGAATAAAGATGTAATTAATTTAAAAGCGTGTAAACACATATGTGACGTAAACTTCATATTTTTAATTAATTTTGATGCCTATTAAGGACAGCTGTCAGCTCCGTGCACCGAATGCAATGCCAACGAATCAATACGATGTTGAAATCAATACACAGTCTTTAAAACTCGTAATATTAACGAATATTGAATTTATGAACTTGTCAAAATGCAGGTTTTGATTATTATCGAAAAAACTTATAACTCTTAACAGTTTAGAAAATTATCCTTCTCCAAAACTAGGTACTGTACTGTTTATAAAGTTTCCCATATGAATTTATCATTATACGTAAAATTCTTTTTTAATATAAAAGTTAATATATTATAATAAGTAACTTCTTAAATATATTTTATTGTTGACGTTCAAATTCATTACATATTTAATTACATATCGTGGCGTACGAAAGCAGACATCATTAATTTTGACAGCGTCTTATTAGCAAAGTTTTCAAGATAAAAAATAATCCTACTTTAACTTATGTACCAAGACATGCAGACAAATATCTCGTATATACTGAGGTCAAAATATATGGAACTATTCGTGCGTGAAGACTTATATTTCGGTTCAGGAAGGGCAACACTAATTAGTTACAATGACATGAAAAATTATACTTGTATAAAAATGTCCATGTAATAAAATAGGAAAGGTGTCTGTATAACTGGATCTTATTTTGCTCTTTCCAAAACACATTCATTTATTTGATTCAAACATGAGGTATTGGTAGGTATAAAAAGGTGAAAAAGGAAAAAACATCATCACATATAATATAGTACAGAAATTAGTTTATTTTAATAACTTACAAAAACTTTATTTTAATAAATAAATAAAAACATTGACGTCGATGTGTGGTCAATTAATAAATATATATGAAGGAATATGCCAATGGATATGTGAAACCATGCTTCGTGGGGTGGAAAGTGGTTTCAATGGCAACAGTTCTTATAAATTAAGGCCAGTGGGGGGAAGGTTCACACGTTATGCTTCGACTTCCTCCTCTTTTACCTTCTGATCTCCAGGCTTGCCCTTGGACCAGTCTGGTTTTTTCTGTAAAATGAAAAAAGTGTAAGCTTCTTTAAAGACTACTATATTATCTAACATGCTATATACCGATAACATTCACGTATTTATAATACATGTGCATTGTGCAATATCCATAACAATCTACACCATCAAGTATCAAGAATGCTAAGTCATCTTTTATAAATGAATTAGCCCGTCAATTTGCAGGGAAAAAGAGCTGGTAATTTTGTTCGGTAGTTGCAGATGCATATGAGGTATGAAAACAAATGAGTGGCAGCAAGTTGGGTCATTTGCAGCGAGACCATCAATACACGTCCGGCTCTAACGACCGGCGCCCACCTAAAGGCTTCTACGTCATTATTAGCTTTATACGTTCATGCACTATGGCAAACTTATTTAGTGAATGAACTGCCGAATTAAACTGGCCGCTTTAAAATCTTCTTCTAAAATATATTGCGATAGGAATTTCAATTAACCAGCAACTAAATGAATTGAAGCTCTGAATATTTAGCCGGTGGGCCGACTGTTAATAAATTTAATTCAAATTTTCTACTGGTAAGAATCGTCAGTCATTTGTTTTCATAATTACTATAGGCATATATATTTTGCATGGTGTTGCAAGACGTTGCTGTACATAGTTTAAGCAGGTGCGAGGGGACTAGCTTACAATATGTAAATGCAGGGTATTTGCAGCCGTGTTCTCTTATAACCACTAAACAATACTTCAATTACTTGTCGCTTTGACTGGACATAGCAAAAATGAAGCAAACCTTAAATCGAAAAGCAGACATTGTAGTAAATTCTATAGGAAAGCAGTGTCCTGAAGTCGTATTATTAATGCTAACGTTCTCAGTCGCATATGGAATAAAGACTCTGAAGGATCTCTGAGAGTTTCTAGGACTATGGAAATAGTTCATCATGTAGTGTCACTTGAGACATAACACACGTCGAAGCAATATATACAATCGTTCGAACGAATCCACTTTTTGTAGAAATAGATAGGATCATTATGAGACTAAACGTACAGCCAGTACCATTCCATCAATGGCTTGGCCGGCTACGCTAAGAAATGGACATGCCTACAAAATCACTATTCAGAGCGTTTAAACTGCCGATTTTTTTACCTTACTCGCAGCAGCACCCTGTGAAATACGTTTTAAATGTTAGTCATAAATTTGTTAGGTATTATGGCCAAATTGACTAAAGTGTCTGGCGGATGATGGTTTAAAGAGAAGAGAGAAACTATTCCAATTAAATTCGTTCAAACTTCCGAGTTCATAGTATATACGATACAATTATTACAATGTACAAAGTTAGTCACTGTGATAAACATAGACGTAGCTGTGGACTGCTTAAAGCTTTGCAGGTGAACTCCAATATTCCCAAAATAAAACCGAAGCTGTGTAGATTATTGTGAGTTATATACATAATATCGGATGTGCCAACAGTAAGCTATTTACGCTTTCCACACTGTCTCACCTCATCGGTATTCTATAGGTCGGTTCTTGTGTAATCGTGTATAAAAATAGTCACGGCAGTTAAGAAATATATTTATTAAAGTTTAATTGAGAATTAAAATTAAATCATCTTGGTGTAAAAGGAATTGTGTGAATGAAACTGGGTTGGGATCACTTCTTCCCGATAGCCCAATCAGCTTTCTCTGCCTTCTTAGCCTGTCGGAATGTTATCACTTATTGTATTTCTTATTTATGTTATAAAAGACTTAGAATTGTCTTATTAGAAATGTTATTGATTAATCGTAATAAACTTTGGTGCCAATGAATCATAAGTTTTATTTAATATGTTAAATTTTGTCAAATAGCTTTAAAAGTTACTCGTCAATAAAGTTCTTCTTATTAAGGATTGAAGAATAAATATGAGAGATAGATGGTTATATATATTTTACCTCTTTGTCTTCTTCTTCAAGGGTGAATTCCTTCTTTTTGACAACCTTCAGTTGGTTACGGAAGTTGAATTCGGCAGCCTTCTTCTGAAGCTTGGCGAATTTGTTCTCGTATTTGGATACCTTCTTCAATGTAGGTTTGACGCTGTAATAACCAATGTAATTTTACTTTTCAGTCTCTAATTACACTATATTTTTGTATGGAGATAAAGTTAGCAAGTACCTTAATCATAAAGGTATCTTCATAAAATACTAGATAGGAGTCCAATTTTTATTTAAACAAAATTACTTGTTAAAAATTTAATTCAGATTTCCCTCAAAAGCTTGCCACAATTAATATAATAAATTGTAGCGAATCTCGACAGTGTAAGTGTCTCGTGGGTGTGTAATTAAAAAATCGATTCAAAATACAACAAGCCTCTTTGCTGAAGTGCAGTTAAGTGCGCTCGGCGCCGGAAAGTCATTATTTTGTGATATTCACAGTCACATTCTCTTGTAATACGACTTTTAAAAAGATTTACTTGAACATGCAATTTTGCGTGACGAAAATACGATTAGTAAATTATTTCAGAGCTCTTAGAATTTATTTTTACTCTATTATGTTTTCTTGGTATTAAAGGTACTATAATAATTATAGAACCTGATTCTATCGTAATATAATAGATAATACTACGTAGACTTGAAGCGAGTAGGTTCTCCAAAGAATTAATATGAAAATATAGAATGAAATAGTACTTACAACTTTCCTCTGAGGTCATTGACTTGAGAGTTCAGGTCGGCGATCTAATACATATTAAAATAAGAATTAGGCGATTTTTTAAATTATTAAAATTATAGAAATACTTGACAACAAAATACCCTTAAAGAGAAGACAACTGTTGTTTGAATAACTATTCAATTGATGTCACACTAACTACAAAATTTAAAAAAAAACTTGACAGTCAAAATATAGCAGCTACTTTAAAACACTTCAGTCTGTCTGTTGGTTATTTTTACGTTCTTAGTAAATTCTTTTCTGGAGTAAAAAATTTATCACTTACGAAAAAAGTTTTCTACAAAACCACTATAACAAAAAAGTCGTCTACCCTAAGACTTCCTTCATCTAAATTACAATACACAATAGTAATAAAAACCCCATGCATAACAGACAAAAGTACATATAAAGCTGTGAGTATTCAGAAAAAAGCTAGAAAGACAATTAATCATAGACATAAAGCGGTAAAAACTATAAGCGGAAATATAAATGGAAATCTAGACGTAGATTAGGCAGTGTTATTTGCTAGCTGAAGTAGAGTTGACATATTTGTGGTGATTTACTGTAAAATCCGAAGATGTCCCAATACCTATCTTGCGTAACCTCGTTCTATTCTAAAAATATGTACAATGTCATATAATCCAAAGTCTGTGCGGTTTTAGACGTGCAAATCTCTGTGCTTCGTACGGGTAACTGGTCTTTCGCAGCACCTTGCCATCTATACAATAAGTGCAGGAATATACATGTGCAAAATCAATACGCAACGGGGACAATATCTTACATCCCCGATTTTATCTGGTACCTATAGCTACAATCAAAATTTAACAAATCTATATACAGATCATTACAATTATATATGTACATATTGACAAAACATCTGAAGTATCAATATTGACAGGGTACCAGTTCGAAGTTGTACTATATTGTACGTCATATCACTGTGCAAATAAATTTTGTGTAGAAAGAGATCCGACTACATCCACTACACTTTGACATCCAATTCACCATAATTGTATAAGGTATATCGTCCCAAATGTGTAGTTTAAAAGTGGCGGTGCAAAATCGATCGATCTACGCATCCAAGTCGTAGGGCCTGTGTAGAATGTAGTGTATAAGTGTAGTCCTATTCTGTGTTCAAAATGAAGTGGTAAAGGAACCTCTATCTTAGCCTTAGGAAAGGAAATGGTTATCGACCGGAGCATGGCACTTTTATTTCTTTAACTCGGAGTCCAAGTGTCGGATAACACAAAGGTATGAGGTTTCAGCAATCGAACTCGCAAACACTCTGTTTCGTTCATGAATGGTTGAGATTTGGAACAAGAAGTTTCATAAGCCTTGCACTTATGTGTGCTAATTGAGGAACTACTCTGGCGTTCCAATATAATACATATTACGATAAATCTACTCGCTACTTAAGAGACAAAGTAAAGTAATGTCACTAATAACGCCACCACACAATAAGCGTCACACGAATGCTATTGCGGCGATGGTTGGCAGGTACTCGGTCGTTGTCGCTCGCATCATCCTCGGATATTAAAGTGCCATACTATCAGGGATATTAATAAGGGTTCTGAAGCATTTTGTTACTATTCAGTTACGTCATGCAATTACTAAGCGTTTACGTATAATCAAGATATGTACCGTCGTAAGCTGATACCGACTATACGATTATCAAAGCATCCGGCCACAAACCCGGTTACATAATGGATCATGAGAGATACGACGAGAAAACCAGATGAATTGATGATTGTTATCATGCAGCAGGCTCGATCCGTCAAGTGAATGCAGTGTTTGCGCCGGTAGCAGTTGCTGTTATAGTCGTTAGTGTAGTTAACGTGTAAGCTCCAGGGTGGATGACTCCTCGATTTTGCACCGTCTTACTAGATGGCAACCCTGGCCGAGTTCGCACGCGACACGACAACCTATTGCACAGATTTGCTACGAGTACACTACTAATCCGCGCCTCGACATTATTTACAATATCAACAGCAAACAGCCGAAAACTTCCAAAGCATTTTACAAATGTATAAACACGAACTTTTTCACGGGCACGGTTATATAACATATCGATGATTGTGGTATTCACAGTGGTCTTAAATTATTATTCAATACCTCAAAATCTCTTTTCCTGACTTCGTGTTCCAAATCCCACTTCTGGCCCTCACACACATATACGCGGTCATAATACTCCTGGATAATTCTCTTGAGCATTTCTAGAGAAAAAGGAAAGACAGATTATTGAGCCTGCAAAATGTGCATGGACATCTGTGTGAGTGACCTGGTCTGTCGATGGGAGCGACGTGTGCATGTGTGCTGTGAGCCGTACAACTATCATGTCATGTTTTCACATCTATATCAATATCAAAATCATTTCACGTCATATGCATTTCCAATCCTAATATGCAGTTTACCTCCAGTTTCCTAATTTGGATTGCTCGTTCTACGTCCCATTTATCCCCCTCAAGGTTGTATATTCTGTGCCAGTACATTTGACAAATCGTCTGCAGTTCCGCTAAAGAAAAACACAATTGCATTTAAGGAAATATTTAATTAACGTCGTGTCGTTCTCGGCCTACCATTATGTGGATAGTGTACGTTTGCACGAGGGAGGTTCTTGTCTAATGGGTACAAGCGAAAGCGAAGCTACATGATATACATATTTAACCAACGTTACTACTGGCATTTCCTGTACTTATCATCTAACGCGATGCTATCTACAACAGTCATTTCTTTGCAGCTCCGGCGGTTGCAATAAGGGACGTTGTTATTGCAGCGTTCAAAGTTTGTTATCCACATAAGTTAAGGTATGTAGGTAAATTGATATATCAGCTTCGTAATATGAAAAGAATGAGTTTACTGCGAAAACAAAACAATAATTTTAACTAGTCACATTATCGGCGCTTGCATGATCTACGCAAAAAAGAGCGTTTTATTATTATGGGTTGCGGTGAGCCCAAAGCAGTTCAGACCTCGAGTTCTCTACGGGTCACTTCCATCTCGTGATCGTACTTCTCCTCTTCTAGCTTGGCGATACGCTGGTGATAACCGGTAATGATGCTCGTGAGAGCGGCTACAACATCAACGAATGGTTACTACCCATGCTGCCTACCCCATGTCACCAACTCGACGCGAACATTTCAAGAAAGAGCATCAATAGCGAGAGTGTGAGTCAAGTCATAGTTTGAACAATTGAAGAATGTGAGTTCGCACGTATGTTAAACGTTTTATTTGTAGCTTAGAAGATACGCATTAGGAATTATAAGGCCGGTTGAAGAGTGGCTTAATTATTGTTAAAAGACGAAAAGAGACGTCACGTCACTTCGACATAATACAAAAATCAAGAATGGAAGATATGTAAGTTTTGTGAGTTTGTCAAGGAGAGCGCCCCCATCGTGGCTGGTTTCGCTACCTCCATATCTTTTCGTTTTACGATGTATTCCAGATCGAACTTTTCGTCCTCGAGGTTGGCGATGCGGCTGTGGTAGTCTTTGCAAACCCTCGAAATAGTATCTATAACGCGACACATATAGTTTATTAAGGTACAAATATCTGCGATTACTAGGTAATCGCTGTGCAGTGTATAGGATTTTGATCCTGTTTAAATACATATGAAATTTGAAATTTGTAGCCGCTGTGGTTCGATGGTTTGTTCCGTAGCCAATTGTGTAGGGATCTCGAATATTGCCTGTAGTAATACTTAGCGTAATATTTACCTTCGTTTGCATCTTCAACGTTTTTGGCTTTACCGCACCTCTCTTCAATGATACGCCTCCTCTCCGCTGCTTTACGTTCCTGTTCCTTCTTCAATTCCTCAGCGGCTTTCTTACGCAAGAGCAACTACACGAAAACATGAAATGAATTTAAGGTCTTGTATATTTGATATATTGATCTTGTAATGAAAATAACACTTACCCTAAGCTTCTTCTTCCTCTCTGGGGTCATGAAACCTTTCTTGGCCTTCTTGGCCTTGGAGGCCTCCTCCATGCGCTTGCGCACCTCAGCGCGCTTGCGGTCGATTTCGGCCTGTTTGGCCTTCTTCGCCTGAAGACATGACAGTTAGTAGTAATGTGTTTAAATTACTTTATGTTATTCCTTTTTTCGAGTACATGTTTTGAATATGGTTTGAATTTATATTTTCATTTCATAATCAAAAACATTTTTTGACATCTGTCATTATAAAAAAATTATTGACGACCTAAATGTCCAATACAAATGTACTATTCATATAAAAAATATACAAGTTTACTATTCATTTAGACATTATAATCGTTT
>JADANM010005989.1:2536551-2552008 GCA_026213755.1 Eurema hecabe | reverse complement strand
ATTGCATTTGCTGGGTGCATTTATAAAAAGACTGGTAGATTACACAACTCTTTATGTAAGGTAAACCAGTGTGGGCTTACTTTAATTCAATTACAGCAAATGTATTGACGTAGGCCTTTATAAAATCAGAAACAACATACCTATACCATATTGTGATGAACGAGTATTATGAGTAATGAGACTTTTAAAAAATTGTTCATATAAAATACATTTCTGATTATCTTGGTTTCGTTATTAGTAACAACTAACAATACTTACCTAGATTATATGACGTCAAATTTCTATAATTAAAACGGTAAAACAATCAGTTACGTACAAACTTAAATACTCAAAATGTACATCTGAACTTCAAACATTCCTTGGACTCTTAAAAACCTTATTCATGAAAATTGCTCTCTAATTTAGCGTTCATTTACTTATTATAAAATGTTTTATAACCAAATATTCCTACTAAAAAGTAGGGAATTCGTCTGATTCATGCGTGTTTAGGTGGCCTCGGTTCCGATGAACAGGGCTCGGTAAGAATGAACGGGCGCGCGTCACCCTGTGCTTCGATTCATGAAAGGGGCTGCAACCCGGATGACCCACTTTTGGACTCCATACCATTCGCTCTCAGCTACGAAACGACGTAACCGCCTTCATCACCAACACAGTACAGTGACACGTATTTAATTATTAATAGGTACTATAACAGTGTGGATGTTGAAACTAGGATATGCAGTTGTTTTTCTGAAGGTATTGTATGACGTCAGGCGGTGCGGAGGGGGGTTGCAGTGCAGGAATCAGGTCAGTTTCATTCTGAAACAAGTTCGGTAGCGGGGGCTGAGGTGGGAGGGGCTATTAGTTGCTATTGATGATTAGGAGTCATGGCTGTTGCTATGAGCTATGTACGTAATTTGTACGTAATTTTTAAACCCGTAATTTTAACCGTTAACAAAATTTTAAAGGTTGCGTTAATGTTATTAGACTTTGGGTTTCAGATTTTTCATAAAAATATGTTCCTTAGAAATATAATTTATTATACGATGTACGGTTCATGACTTTTTCAGTATTAATATACTTAAATTCACATTAGTTTTTATTTCGATTTTAGATTACAAAAATAAAAAAAATACACGGGAATATCTTTAAAACACAAAATAATAGTCAATTAAATAATAAGTTTACTGAGTTTAACCGACAATGTCACATTCGTGTATAAATATCATTTATTAGTTATTTTATCAATATTTTTAAATAATCAGCGCCGCCTATAAGTACTCGCGTAGTCACGAGTGTGTTCTCAGCCTTTTAAGGAAAGGTACGCTCTTTTTATGTATCCATTTTACGTATGTGTTCGGGAATGCTCCATGAGGAAGCCAATTCCACAGGATGGTCGTCGTCAGTTGTACTTACTTACTTAGAAATATTGCTAATACTTCATTTTAGAGCAACCATTGACACCTAGAACATTAAAAATGAAAAAAATGTACAATCTACAAAATAATATACATATTTAAAAATACACATCACTTTATCTCCAAAAAATTTTTTAAAAAGGTGTATAAATAAACTGATAAAACAATCGTGTCATTAAGTGCAGGGAACACTGATGCAACGAGTGAATTTTTTTACTGTTAATGTTTTTTTTAATTAATTTAGACTATGAACTATATAATCGCCAAACATATCTTTATCGAGTAACAAAACTCTCAATAAATAAATATCTCTTTCCTTTCATATCAAAAATAGAATCGTATTGTATCTATATTGGCAAGGAGTCGTTCTATTTTTAGTTCTATATATATATTCGTCTGAGTAACAAAATATAGTAGCACTTATAAATCTAAAAAAACCTCTCAATAAATAAATATCTCTTTCCTGTCGTATCAAAAATAGAATCGTATCGTATCTTTATTCGCAAGGAGTCGGTCTATTTTTAGATCTATCATTGACGCTAAGTGCATCCTAAAATAGGTGACCCGGTTCAGCGCAGCCTGTACACGCAGCCTGTGACGTCACGGCCACACCCCCGATACCTGAAGCTATTGCTTCCGACTTGTAAGGACTCATGTTTCTATTAGCTAATGTAAAAAAAAAGTATTGTAAGTTGGTGTAAGATCCACGAAATGTATTATAATTCAAAATAGTAATTAAATGGTTAATTAAAATTTCATAATTAAAGCTCCATAATTAATAATTATCTGACAAATCTATACTATTATTATAAAGAAGTAAGTGTGTAAAAGTGTTTTGAGAGTATGAAATAAATAACTAAAGTAAAATATCTTGTTTTACTTGAATCAATTCAAAAATATTAATTTAAATTGTTTAGTTAATATTTAAAAGTCTTAGTTTCCATCAAGAATTAACAATGCAAAGAATGAAATATAATAACATAATGATAAAAAAATAATCAAAGTACCGATAGTGGTTCCCGTTTTTCAAATTTCACGTATAACTTGTGAAATCTTTAAATGTAAATTTTGACTAATGGACTAAACTTAAAACAGTTATATATATTATAGGTTGGCAAAAAGCATGACGCTTACACAGGACAATAGTTTCATCCTTAATATGTAACCATTAATTAAATATAATTCGTGTTATATATTGTTATTAATGTTTGAATCGGAACATACACCTCATTAACATGTAATAATAACAGAATAATTTTGTTTACCCTTTAAAAGAGCAAACAAAAATTACGCTCTCAGCTTTCTCGACAACTTAAATAAAGAAAATAAATTAATTGTTAGGCATACATATGTTAGCGGAGACTGTTTTATTTTATTAAAATTAAATACAGCGCCATCTAACGGAATTTTATAGAACGTTTCATGCGAAAGCATTTATACGAAGAATGAACAGCCTTTAGTTGTAGTTGCCAATATTTCACGTACACGGCGTTATACGACAATACGATAGTTTTCTTTAGATGTCACTAAAGTAACATAAAAATTGTAAAACTAGAGTACATCATCGTCATTATTAGTTCTAAAATTATAATCAAAGAAGCGAGCGGAATTGAACACACGATTTTCTCATTTGAACGAAAATACATTTTTATGATATGACATCTACAAAGAATTTACATTTTACCCCATCAACCATGTTTTAAGTCTGGTAATATTTAACTATAGGTACAAATAATACAATGTACATATTATTTTGATCAACGAGAAAAAAAGTTTTATACGATTCATTAACTAACATTTAGGTAAAAAATTCTTACAATAAGCGCGGGAACTTATAAATTGCCAACATAAAAAAAAGTTGCTAAACATTTTTTGTTCATAATGAACTGCGAAAGTACTTCTCTTGCCTGGCTTGAAATTTCACGAATGATACAATAAAACAAAACGTATATCCGTCAATGCCTCGCAATATAAACTCGAAAGGCACAACAGATGTTTCATGGAGATTAAATTCACTTTATTACAAATATTTGTTGAACTTATTGGATTCCAGGGTTAATATTATCTGTTTATTCCACGATATTTATAGATTGCCTTTGCTTTGAATTAATGTAATTTAATATTGTTTGTTATGAATTTATTTGAAAATTAATGGTAACTTAATTTGTCTGATGGAAAAGGTATAAGTTTCTTTTATATAATTTTGCAATTAATCAATAGTTGATAATCGTTATTTGTAAGTATAGGCAAAGTAATAATATTATCTTCAGTTCATATTTCAGTATTGCTTTGTTCACGATGATTTTCATCTTTTTCATATATTTCAATATTAATATATTATTCATACATTAATTTTATAAAAAAATCATCAATGCTCCCATAAATCGCGCACAAGGAGATATTCTTAAGATTTCAAACGCTCCTATCACTCACGGGTTTAAAGCCCTTTCCCGGAAATACGTACAAAATGAGGCCTTCGAGGAAAATTACATTTTCGTAAGAGTCTCACAAAATAAATAGATACCTTTGAGCGTAAACAGTGGTAGGCGTCTTGTATCACTCAATTTGTAATGTAATAAATTTGGTTTACGAAATAATAAGTAAGAAAGCTCTCGGAGAAACTTTTTCAGTAGATAGCGGTTGTAGCTTTGAGAAAAAGGAACATTTCGCGTGTAAGTCACAGTGGTATGTATTTCAGTACAAACTTGGGATCCTTAGATTTGGAACAGTGCCGTATTTTCTAAAACCTTCTTGAGTTAAGGCTTACCCAGTCTTGGTAGTATTTAAAACTAATATACTTGGTTATAAAATCTGGACAAATCGAACTCTTATAAAGATAGAGGAGAAATAGATTTATGGGTCGTATCATTGATTTCCTTATTGATGAACTGGTTACTACTAATAATAATATATGAGTATGTCGGCACCGCTGTCAAAATTGGTAAACAACACGTGCATTGGTCGTAACGTCGACAGTCTCCCTACCTCGAAAAACGGGGTAAAAAGCATAGCAAGCATAGCAAGTTTCAGGGACCATTCGTCAGTCGACTATCGCCCTATGCACATTGCACACGTTGTACTAATGGTTGTGTTATACCCTAAAATCTAAATTAAGAGACCAAACCAGGGTTGTGGTATCTCTAATAAATCTCGACGTCGGGTCCCTGATCTTACAAGTACATAATATCAAGGTCGGGTTTTCGACGAGGATAAAACGCGGGTTACAGCCAGTTTCTAATAAAAACTTATAACGTCTTTATTGATATAATGGAACGCAATTAACTCAACTATATACTTTGTAACTAAAATTGTTTTATTCAATCATGTAACGAGAGAACCAACAGTACTAAAATGTCCTTAAACGACAGTTAAAATTTTACGAGCGATTCGTCGATGGGGGAACTTTATTTGAACGCTGAAAGGGACCTTATTTAATTGCCTCATTAGGGCACGATCTTGAAATTTGTGGTCACATATATTCAGATTAATTACAATAAATTAATTTTTATACTTCTTATTTTTTATTATTTTTTAATTATATCTATCTATGTTCATATTTATTTTGTATCATTGTATTAAATTCATCAAATCCTAAATTAGTTAAGCTAAAAGGTAACACGACATTTATAATTGATTGTTAGGCGATACGAAGTTCGCTGGGTCAGCTAGTAGGTATTATAATAAAATAATTCAACAACGTACTAAACGTCAATACGATTTTGTTTTTGTTAGGTAGCTATGATTTCGTGTGTGAATCGACCAAATTTCAGACTATATGCTGTCTATATACAATGTGATACCTTCATCCTCATAGCCTGTACCGACTAAAACTCACCAGTGCTTCTCAATGCGCCTCTAGAGGGGTCGCCGAAGCTTACCTTTCAATATCTAAAATGTTAAGTGCTATTTCTGAAGATTGCCCAAAACCGAACTTAAAGTATAAACGTCAGTTATAATTATTCAATTAAATATGCATATTCTTAATGTTATAAAATGTTTATAAATAAATAAAGGTAGCCATGCTTTATGGTTTTAACTTAGAATCTAATGTTACTCTAAATGTCTTCTTTTTACTGAAGTTAAGACGTTATTAACTTTTTACCTGAAAGCAAGTTACGTGATGGCAATACAAATCGCTTGTACGAGTAGTTACGCTTAGTCATTTGTGTAGTAAATTCCTTGGCTTCGACTGTCTTTTCGTCTTCTATTCTATTAACCTTTAGATTATTTAAAGTTCAACTTATTTTATTTTAAGAGACATTTTAGGTCTTCATACAATGTGCAGGTGTTTCTATGCACATTAATAATGAATACTTTGATATATTTAATAGCAACTCAATTATATTTTTATTAAACAACGAATTAATTTATTTTATTAAGAATCTTTGCAAAAAAAATTTGAATCAAACCTATTTCAAATTAATTTTATGCTATATAGCGTTTTATATTTTCCCCGAGAATTTAAGAGAAAAAAAATAGGATGGCGTCGTTAATGTCACGACCGAAATTAAATTATCGCCAGTGAGAGAATGTCGAAATATTTATTTAACGGTAAATATGGAAAGAAAAAATACCAACAGATACATCTTTTTTACACAAAGACAAGAAAATACGTTTAAAAATACATAAATGGAGGTATGTATTATGTATTTTTGCCAAGCTTTAGGCAAGTTGGAAAACCTAGGTTTCCAACTTGAAATAATATAATAAATGGAAAACGGGAACTTCGGTATTCCTACTTACCAAGGGAAATTCAGTAATTATATATGAATGATGATAGCATTACATGATGCAGTTTATTGTGGAGTAACCAACCACATAAAATTCAGCCTTAATTTTCTTAAATTATTGATATGAAACGAACATCTATTGCAATCTATCTTAATTTAATAAAAAAGTAAAGTTTGCGTGTTTGTTAAATTGTAAGGGGTAATCTCGGGATCTACTGAACCGATTTCATAAATTTGTTCACCAATAGAAAGCCACATTATTGCCGAGTGTTATAGGCTATATAATAAACTGAAAAGGATCATTAACATTATGCTCAACGAAGTGGGCACGGGTCAGCTAGTTCTAATATATAAGGACATATCTAATTTCATTGGCAAGAGCACAAAATATACTGCGTTCAATTCGATATTTTTATAGCTTAGAAATTCGAGAACAATTAATATTTAGCCAGTGATAGTTCGAGAAAGATATGTGATATGGAACGTGTTGTAACGACCTCATTCTTATTCTGCTATTTTTGTCGCAAGCGCTGTTAAACCAATTTTATTACTTGCTTAATTTGATAAACAAGACAGTTCTAAATCGATGATCTTATCGTCGAAAGCTGTTCTGTATTTTATTATTTTAGTATATTGACAATAAAAGTACACATACATTCAACATTTAAAAATATAACAATAAACTT
The DNA here is from genome assembly GCA_026213755.1 of Eurema hecabe. Classification (NCBI taxonomy): domain Eukaryota; kingdom Metazoa; phylum Arthropoda; class Insecta; order Lepidoptera; family Pieridae; genus Terias; species Terias hecabe. The sequence continues at coordinate 2,545,195 of JADANM010005989.1, read as the reverse complement.
TTTGACTGGTTAAATTCTTTGTTCTCTTGTCAAGAGTTTTTGTAATTTAGATAATGTTACATACATTACTAGACGTATAATATAAATATTTTTAGGTAACTTACAAAGTTTTTTGTTTCCGTTCCCGGATACCGGGATAAAAGTATCCTATGTTTAATCCAGGGTTTCATCTATCTACATACCAAATTTCAACTAAATCGGTCGTGCTGTTTGGCCGTGAAAAAAGGCGAACATACATACAATCTTTCTCATTTATAATATTAGTATGGATATTATGTAAGGCTTCCTTCATTAATGGGATCTGTTTGATAAAGACCTTATAAATGAATGTTTATTGACTCGGGATATTTTATCAAAGGGAACTGAATTTAAATTTAAATTAAGCCCACGTTTTATAATTGCTATTTATTGATACGCTACAAACAATTTAGTTAAAACAAACAAGAGTATTTATTCAGATATATTATGTATACACATGTTTTTCTGTCAATGAATGGCATATAATATATTTGTATGTAGACATAATGTTATTAATCGTATTAATAACGTTTTATATAGGTATAAATACATGTACGACATTTGTTCTCTTTAGGCAAAAATGTTATTTTATTTGTTGATAATATAAAGCTCATTAAGAGTTTTATAGACAGAAATATTTAACTTTAATCTTTGCATTTCAAAAATTCCTTTCGACTTTACATACCTATACAATTCATACATTATAATTGAGCTTGAAATATATGCTAGTACAAATGTCCACTTGCGTCAATAGTTAAAATATGCTTAAATTGGAAGATTTTATTACATAGAACGATCGTACATATATTCATATTTACATAAATAGTATAAGTTACAAGTTTTGCAAATGTATATTGAATTCTAAAGTAATAACCATGAGGTTATTTTCCGCCATAAATCTACAATCAACAGGTGTCCGGCAATGACTATTAGTTTGAACGTAACAAAGATTGTTTTAACATTTGCTCAATAAGTTAGACTGAATTTCAATTCTACTGAATGGAGTTAGCTCAAGTTTAGAAGTAAATTAGAGTCTAGATAAGCACATAATATGGTACTTTGTATGCCGGTGTTGCCGTAGCGAAAACTACACGGATAAAACTGCGTATACTGAAATATTTTATATGAAATACGCTTAGTTGATATTCAAGACGTATACAATTTTAATCGTTTAAAAGCGAAAAGTAAATTAAAATTAAACGTAATATTTCTAAACAAAATAGTGTCTGTTATTATTTCAAAGTTCCGATTGTTCCTGGAAAAATTTTCAATTACATTTGGACGGTAGATTTAAAAGACATCTGTAAAAGTAGTTTGTTACTAAAAGGCAAGTTTAATTAAAGCTGGGAAACTCATTCGGCCGGCAAGTTCTCGGCTTCTACGACATGCTATTGATTTTCGTTCACTATTCTCCTCAGTAAGATTTACTACTTTCGCATTGAAGTATTGAAGTGTGCACAGATTTTAGGAGTTGATAAAAAATAGCAAGTTGTTTTAAATACTGCTGTTGAAATATGCATATTAGCTGAGGCTATGAATGATGAAGAAACGAATAAATAACAAAGATTGTTTCTTCTACTAAGTATTACGTTACTCACCAAACTAATAGTCTAACGAGATAGATTACCTTACATTACTTATTTGAATTTAAATTTAAAAAATATACTTTACGCTGATAGAGGCTTTTAAGGGCTTAAGAGCCGAGGAAATTCTTTATTTTAGAAAAAAAAATACATTTTTAATACTCTCGATATATTGCTTTCCAATCTAACACTGATTAGGTGTACACATTGCAAGCTGTCAATAAGAATGGCTTTAAGCCAATAAATATAAATATAGATACTAATATTGCATTGCAGAAATAACTATACGAAGCACTTGTGTTACATTCCAGGCCTTCATATGTCATGCGACGCATAGCAACTTATATTTTCATAGACTTCTCATAATCTGATTGAAAAAAGTGTAAATGGGATATCTTTTTCACTTTGATTATAATTAATAGTTTGATTTTATGTAAGTTGTTGTTATAGGTTAAATTACTTTGGGCTCCCTGCTCTTCACAATCGTAGACGTATATTAGATAACACATTTTTATACAAACTGGTAAACAATTCGATTGACTCTCCCGATCTATTAGCAAAAGTAATGATTCGCGGCCCGGCTAAACCCGTCAGAAAAATGAACTATACGCCTTTCGTTGAAAAATTAACTCGGTCCCGCCATGGTCGATTTTCGCCTATGAACCGCATTGTAATTGATTTTAATAATATTTACAGATTAGCTATAAGGAATGACGACAGTGATGAACTCGACATTTTTGATAGTAATTTATTTAGTTTTAAGAAAATTATTTTGACTAACTTATTAAATAATAGTGACGTTTGAATATAAACAGAACTTGACATTGTAATTAATAGTTGATTATTAGAATTTAATTACTTTTTATTTTGCTAATTTATAATGTTTAATTTTGTAACCAATATCATGTACGTGTTTCGAATTTTTAGAGCACCTGTAATTGAGCAGGCAATTGATAATTTGCTGGTGCGAGTTTGTAGGAGTCGGTCACGAATTGTTGTCCTGCTTGTTGGTGCTCATAAATGTATAAATAAATAAATAAATAAATTAACTGCCAAAAACTAGGCTATTTGACAGAAAGAAACATTTATTAGTATTGGTTTATTATGTAGCCTATAACACTCAGCAATAATGTGGCTTTCTATTGGTGAAATAATTTTTAAAATCAGTTCAGGAGATCCTGAGATTACCCCTTAAAAATTCACAGACACGCAAACTTTACTTCTTTATAATATTAGTGTAGATTAGAATAGATGTACGTTTCATATCAACAATTTAAGAAAATAAAGGCTAATGGGTTGGTACCCGGCAATAAACGGCATCATGTAATGCTATCATTATGTATTATATCAAGGAATCATTGTCATAAAAACGTAGTCGAACATTAAAAAAGTTAATTTTTATGTATAACAATGTCTCACAAGCTCCAAATGTTTCGACTATTAAGCATACAATTTTTTAAAACAACTGTCAGTCAAGTTGGACGAACAAGAATTTTTCTTTACTTTCGGCTTTTATTTTCTGTTAAGATGCCTTTTATATTAAAATTAGTTAGTCAAGTTTGTACAGAAGTTTCTTTTTTGAAGTTAGCAAAGTGAAATTGGCCGCCGGCGGAGGGTCTCTTTGGGACTGCAAATTGTTCGCGCTAGTTTAAGGTTAATAGTTAACATCGTGAAAGTTGACAAGGGTGACCCTTTACATTAATAAAGAACCGTATTTGATATTATAGTGAATTATTTATTGTATATTTTCAACTATTTTCCTACGGCTTTCAGTCGTTTAAATTCTGACCGCATGTTTTTAAATATTATTCAATTGAATGTCGATTATACCGGTACCACAAGGCCCATATAACACGTATTAAGTAAGTATAAATAAAAATAATATGGCTGAATATTAAAAAGCTTGTTTCAAATCGGTTTAAGTAGACCAAGAGATAATTCCCTATAACATACACGCTCATAGACACAAATTTGCAATATTTATAATACGAGTTTATACTCATGATACTTTTTAAAAGTATGTCGTTATAGTTTATCCATTGCTAGCCGCTTACTTGGAGACTTTCAGTGATGCAGACACCGATAGATTACTACAATATATGCATTATTTATGTCAAGTTAAAGAACCGAAAAATACTTTTAAATATTTTTTGCAAAACTAAGGTAATATTTGCGATATGTTAATAGCTTTTACCTCGTGGAAATGAGCGCAATGTTTACGGGATTTCAGTTTCAGACTAGAGCTTCGGTGTTATTTCTGTGTTGGTGTCAAAACGACACTGCGCTAAAAATGTCTGTGAGGAAAGCGGGTAGGGCTGTCTACGTAGAGAAAATGGAATTTAAAAAGTGCGTGATGATATTATATGAAACTACTTCAAAAAATGTTATCCCTATATTGTAATAGTTACTATGAAAATGGATTTAAAGCTTTATTTATATATTTATAAGTCTTTTAATGAGATTTTAGCGTTTTTAGATTTACTGAATTTCTCAAAAAATATTCTGAATATGTTAGCAAAATAATCATTTTATTGAATTAGGTAAAATAAATTCATATAAAACTAATGTGTTTCAGGCTTCGCTGGAAATATCTATACTTATATATATAGCTTAAGAATAGGTCTTTTTGTTCGATCTCGTGAGCTAGAAAAGTTTTTAAGTAGGATAGTCAATTTATCGATGCGCCGATTTATTGGTTCAAGATATCCAAAAAATGCAATAATTATTCCTCTTTAAATCATCTAATATATAGTCAAATATAGTATATTATATCAATCTTCTAAGATTGACTCACTAAAACCATTTGTATGGTACTCAAAATTAATTTACAAACCTTTTAGTTATTAATCATACTAAATAGAAATCGACGGGGACGGAGTCGTGAGCTACAACTATAGTAAATACTGGCTTAAATAATTTTGGTAACCCTATGTAAGGTGTTAGCGGTTGTGCGGTGGTGCGGGGGCGCGGGGGCTGCGCCTACGCACGACGCGCCGCGCCTTGCCGCCCGCCTCGCGCCAGTCAGCAGTTGTGGCTCGTGTTGGCTGAACATCTTAGGGCCATCTTCTTTTTCTTGCCGTAGGTGAGTTCCAGTGATATTATCCTAACCAATTTCACGTTTAACAGTGCATTAGTGAAGTGATTCGTCTACGTCAGCGTTAAGGATCGTGATGCATCGCTCAGACCGTTCAAGATTATTGGAAGTAAATGTGGCTAAAGTTAAAGTTTTCGACTCGCAATATAAGGTTACACTGATGACGTCAATTACTTCAGTTAGCTGAAAGCTTATCATTTGGTGCACGATTGCCAAAACGGACATTGAAATTGACCAATGGCTTAATGAATGCAGGTCGACAAACGATACTTGATCACTGAACGTAAAATTGTAGATATAATTTATATAATGATACAAAAGTTTAAGGTCATTGTAATACATAAATATTGATATCATAGGAACATCTTAAAACAATTAAACCCGAAATATGCTCTAATATCGTTTACAAGTACTTCGTGATTTTTTTGCATGTCAATTATCTTAAAGATCTATGTCAAATAACTCCGGTTCACTGACGTCACTATATTATTTTTGTAACTGCAGTAAATTGTGAAGTGACGTCCGTTACGTGTAGTGTCGAAATTCATGTAATCGAGAAGCGTGCGCGCGACCAAATTAGGACGGGCGGGCGCTGCTTCAGGCCTATTTCAGGCGTGCGCGCAACGTACGATGTTACACGAATGTACCCGATCTTTGCCGAAGAGCTACAAGCTTACAAGTTACGTTCGTAATGAAAACGGATGAACTTTTTTGCCGGTTTAATCAAAATGTGACCTAATTTAGGTCGAGTGAGCACTCTGCTGCGATATTATTCAATTAACTACGTGTCATATTTGAAATGTAATTTAAATTTTATGAATTATCTTACTGCCTTACTAGATATACCTTTGAGTATCAAATTTCAGTTTTTTTTCTCGACTTGCCAAATAGTTTTTCTTTTAAGAAAAATATTTTGGATTGTTTTTAGAAGCTATAAAATAGTTAAAACATCAAGATTCTTTCGATGTTACTTAATAAAAAGTAAATAAATAAAAAGGATCAATTTGGGCGGTAATCTTATAAAGAGGGCAATGAAAAATGGTCCAAACGTGATTGATTAAATTGACCTTGATCGGCTGACAAATGAAATAGGCATTTTAACATTGAGATCCTATTACAGGATACATAAATAAAACATTGGTAGGAGTTATTACTCTTGAAATATAAAGTATATAATATATGAGAATATACTATAAAATAGTTTTTTTTTTTTAATTTTACTTTTAAAACTTAGACGCTTTGTTTTATATATTTTTAAATTATTACAAATATTATAATAATTATGTTGTCTAATTAATTATCATATTTAAAACAAAGCCGAGTTGACTAATTGAATGAAAAAAATATTCTGATTAATTTTAAATATTAATCAGAACAGTTTTTTCATTGACCGTTACGGTTAAATTAAATAAATGAATAGGTTAAAAATAAAACGTATTGCATCTATACTTTATTTATTTGTGTCCTTGTTGCAGACACCGAAAAAAATACAAACAAAATGGCGGACGATGAAGTAAGGTAATGTACAAAATTAAAATGATTTTAATAAATCTTTCAGGTACCTACAGCAAAAACATTAATAAATGCATTACATTAAATAAATTATATAAAACTTTATCTTATTCATTAAGGTTTTTCAGATCTCATTATTCAAACATTGAAAGAAAATAAGCAGAGAAATATTCTCTCAATTTTACGTGTCACGAAGTTCATTTCTATTCGTGTTTCTATTAACAACAGAATAGTATAAAGACGCGATATTTAACTAGTTTAATTTAAAAGCCTTTACTAAGACAAAGTGCTCTGCAGACTACGTTTAATTTTAGCTTGTCAGCATATGAGCTTATATTAAAACCTCGGTTTAGTAAACACTCTTGGTTTATTTATTACGTTACAGTATCGCTTTTCATTACGGAAAGGAGTTATTCTATAAGGGTATTATAATCAGGGATGTTAGGAAGCTCCGAAACTATCGGATATTTGATATAATAAATATTCGTAATATCCGAATCCGAAATAAAAGTTTCGGATAATATCGGATAGGGGCAGAGCCTAATTGAGATAGGTTATGAGTTATAATCACAGACTGATTAATAACTACCAAATGATGACATATGAATAAAACCATTATATTAGCTACTTGTATTTAACTTTTGAAATTCCTTAAAATTTATCCGAAACTAACGGTTAATCCGAAATAGTTTCATATCCGTATCCGCAACCGTATCCAGTATAATAATCATTGCTATATCCGGATCCAATTCGTATCCGAAATTTCATGTCCATAACGTCCCTGATTACAATATACATATACAAAGTGAAATGCAACATAACATCGCAGTTGAAAATGTTAAGTTTAATTTACGAGTATATGTTAAATAAGTTTATATTTAAGATAAAGCATTTAAATAAAAGATAGTAGGCTAAATTATTTATTTTAATGACATAAGTTTAAGGGTTTCCATCAATTTTTGTATTTCCTATTGAATTTTCAAATTGCTTATTATTATACATTATCTATGGTTTGAATGGAAGATTGATTACATGCATGTTAATAAATTATATAACCAAATAATAGGAAAGAAACAATTTTAATTTGTGATTTTTTGCATAATTTTCCATGTTACCTGAACTTCGTGGATGTCTTCAAACAACGTGCATCATTTGAAACACAACAGTATAAATAACAATATCTCCTTGAGACTTAGGTAAATATATGAACTAACTGTCACTTTATTTATTAAAAGGCTTTTTGCACATATGTGAAAGGATGTAAAATGTGTCAAATATGTATTAAGCAGTATGCTTATTTTTGAAGGTACTTAGCTATTAAAAGGCGTATTATTTTATACAGATAAGTTCGAAAAACAAAATATTCATGTATGTGCAATTATCCTGATAACATTTCATAAAATATACTTCCAGCAGGGAACACGAAAAACAAAAGTTACACAAAATAATTACTTCGCATGAAATGAAATGGGAGGGCTTCCCATATCGTTTTATTTTACTCATTACGAAAATTTACGTACAAAGAATTTGATGCTATTGTTCAAATTACAAAAAAATATTTAATTTAATCCTTTATCATATAAAAATACATTTATAAAAATAAAATTATTTCATCCAACCGCAAATCTGGCCAATGGACCAGTAGGAAGTTGGACTACATTATATCTCGACAAAAATTGTAAGTTACAAGTAATAAATATAATATAATGTTACAATTATAAATACTGGTGGGTTATGATATACCAAGCGAGATTGTATCTACCGATATATTGTAAGCGCTAGTACTTGCCACAAATTAATTTTACAATTTCACAAATATTCACGTTGCTAAATTATCGTTAATGTAACAGAATACTGTGTTAAATTGCAAGCTGTAACCTAGGTTTGCAAATCAATTGACATATTACAAACTCGCGGAATATATTTTAATACTACTGGTATTAATAATTTTATGTCGACATGAAATACACTATTAAAATAAGCAATTATATTATGCCAAATAGCATGGCAAGCGTAACACAGTTGATCGCATCACATACGATTAAGAAATTAATTAACTTTAAACTATAAATAAAGCATTATACATATCAGCCGATAACCAAGCTTTTAAGAGCTTTAAAGCTCACACTGCTACACAAAAACGCCGAGATAAATTAAATTTATTAAAACTAAAAGCACAATTTTTACTAGCTTATACTGAATGTACTTTATTAATTCAATAACCGTCCGCTTGACTAAAAATAAGTGTTACAAATATTTTTTGTTTTTTACAGAAAAGGCGTCTCGAGGAGGTAAAGTAGAGAAGATCACGAAGGAAGACACTAATAAACTCAATAAATTTACAATATATTTTTCGGAAATAAAATATATAAAATACCTTAGCGACCTTTAAACGATTATAATGTCTAAATGAATAGTAAACTTGTATATTTTTTAT
>JADANM010005989.1:2507476-2525158 GCA_026213755.1 Eurema hecabe | reverse complement strand
AAATATCTCCAATACGCCATTCTGAAGTCGTTAGTAAACTTGGCATCAAATTCAAATAGAATTAATGAAACAAGTGACCAGAGAAGATGGAACTTCCCACAGTCGCATTTCCATGCCGTTGACAGAAAGATAACCCCATACCAACGTAGCGATTTTCCACGTTAATATCGAAGCTAGAGAAACTCGCTTTCCAATGCCGCTTTAACAAGGATGATTGCAAACTGCTTTAGTAAAACCAGTAATGTACTGTGAACAATATGATGGAATTGTTTTGCAAAGTATTTAAGGTCGTAGATATCGCAGCAGACACGTTACTCGGTACGTCCACTCAGTACGCTGGTATCGCTGGTCGAGAGCTCACGTGTTTTCGGTGAATGAGAATGAAAATACGATGACTTCGTTGCGATGAAAATTTCGGGATGTTACATTTCATGTGTTTTAGGTATATAGGTATACCTATTGGTACAGTGAAGTTCTGTGGTGTATGAACTTTTGAACTTTGAACTTTTTGCTTGATAGCGACGCGATATTGTGTAGATAAACATTGACATTTGATAACGTTTGACATAGCTAGTGTTTAACAGGTAAGGCTACTAATAACTAGCATTTGATTATTTTTCCTAAATTTAATTCCTTTGAGTACATTGATATAATAAAGTATTCAACATATTATATTTATACGTATGACTCTACTTATGTTATATAATTATGAATTACGTTATATACAGACTTTGTACTTACACATATAATTATATATTTCGTATGCATATATCAACGCTTCGTTTTAAAAAAAAATATATTTTGAATAAATTCACTATTATATAAATATTTATGTAGAGTTCTATTTTAATTTACTTGTTATAAAATATAATCAGGTTTTGTGTGTTCTCACTTCTCTAGGAATAAATTGAATTAGTTCTAGGTATTAAAATGAGTCATTGATTTAGAAATATTAAACAATCGAATAGGTATTGTGGGTCAATGATTACAAGTCGTCTATTCAGACGTAGGCTAGACCTTGGTGATTTTGACGCGTTTTTATCGACCTCAAGGTTTGTTTATCATAATAATTATTGTACCTATATCCATTATTAGTTAATAAATAATAAGGTTGACCAATTTAAAGACACAGTTCTTAGCTCTACCGCACCATATAAATATATATCACTGGTATACCCGTACAAGTTGTCTTAAAAAAATATACTAATACAGTGAATCGAAATGAGGTTTTATTTCGATGAGCCGAGATTAAAAAAAAAACTATCTGTATCTAATTATTAAGATTTAAACAACTAGTATTATATGCTAATAGTATGTAAGGTTTGATCCATAGTACGAAAGAATGTACATTAACTGCGTACATCTGACCTTGACGTAGTCTAAGAGCTGATTTTAGTTCTTTTATCGTATATATTTTTTTGTAACACTTAATCAATTCGTTTTAATTATCATAGTGAGCTAATCGTTCTATAGTAAATATTTGAATAAAAAATACAACATATTATTATTCTACTGCAATTAAAAAAAAACTCATTCAATATTCAAACATATTATTCTTATGAATAAATTATATGAATGAATACGTATACATATATAAAAAACTCATATAAATAATATTAGATTTTTTTTTTAGAAAACGATGACGTAATTCATGTTTAATACCATAAAAAAAACGTTTGTATTTTATTGATTTTTTCATGTGGCGTGTATTCATTCGTTGTCTGTGTCTTATTATCATAAGAAGTCAATAAATCATCATAACATGTTTTATCGTATAGAAAAAATAAATATGTACAAAATAATAAATAGCTCTTAGCCTACATTAGGTCACATACGTGAAGTGCCGTCATGTTCTGCCTATAAACGACCTGACAGCTGACTAGTAAACAAATTACGTTTCATTTGCAAACATTTAAATACAATTTACTTTTAGTTCAATGTATACAAATTATAGCATTATGTTGAAACAAATTTATACATAACATATACGTAGGTATGTAAACACAATATTACAGTTTTGTAAATTGGCGCGTATATCGCGAAAAAGCGATATCTTCCAGGCAACCATGTCGATAAAAGATTATTTATGCCACAATAGAGGAAATGTAGCTTAATAGTAATACCTTAGTAAAGTGCATACAACTTAGACTAACGCGATATATATAATACAATTAATAAAAAGAAATTATATAAAATAATTTTAGGAAAGAAAGAGCGAGTTCTATTATTCGCTTTACGTGCCCTGCGATTTTGCTTGCTCATCCCATATATAATAAATAAATAATTATAAAGTTATACACAATGAAAATCAAAGAAAAATACGTTACAAAGTCAAAAAAAGAAATCAAACCCTAAATGTATGTCACATATTATAGTTATAAGAAATAGTACATTATATTATGTTTAAATATAAATAATGATAATCAAGCCATTTATTTCCAATACCTATGAGTAATTCTAAAAAACATAAAAATACACAGAAACTCTATAAAACTTTTATAATAAAACTGATTTATCTTAAATATAATGTATAACAACTAACTTTTAAATCTTCATAGTATTACAAAGCAATTACGTCCAACCAGTTCGGAAAGCAGTAAACACTCTTATCTCCAAACCTTCACCCACTGACCGCGCTTGCGTCGTCCGCGTTTCTTTAAACTATTATATTATTTAACGAGCCATTGTTTGCGAAGTAACGAACGCTTTGACGCTAGACAGGCCCGGGGCGGATACAATACACTCCACAATTACCCCGGATTACTTTCCTCTGGTTAGGGAAATGTCCCGCGCTCCTGAAATGTTACTTTTAATTAAATCAATGTTGTCTATAATTCACATCTTTGAATGTTATTTTAGTTTTTTTTCCGCGATTGTACCCGCATTAGTGTATACCTATATGTTATAGAAATAAAGCTTCCTCTTGAAATTTCTATTCATAAAAAACCCGGATGAAAATCGGTTCCGTAGTTTTAAAGATTTTAGCATGCAAAGGGACAGACAGAATAAAGTCACTTTGTTTTGTACTATATTGTAAGTATCACTGTGAAATTCTAAATAATAAATATCTATCGCGTTATTTTAGAATAATTGAAATATCTCGAAATATATAGGAATATTTTAAAACAATTCTTTGTACAAATCTCATGGAATATGTTAAAATCTATTAACCTAGATTACCTATATTATATAGACCTGATTAGTTATTTAAAGATTAAAGTCAATATAAAAAAATGAAACAGAAGCGCCACTCGAGTAGCACAAAAACACTCCATCCTAAGACAGATAAGAAACGAGCAAAGATAATATATAAAAAGCCCTGTTTTTTACCGATTTTCGGGCGAGAGCGGCACAAGTTTAATCCATGAAGCGGAACTTTCAAAGTTCCACGAATGGAATTCAGCGAGCGATCAATAGACCTGTTTTTAAATTATTTAAAGTCTTTATAAATAGCTATACTTTGCCTAGCCATGTGGCATTCAAGTGGATTAATAACGCATGACTAATACTGCCCTTTTAATAGGAAATTTTATGAATCAGGTGATTAATAGGATTTTTATAGCGGAAATTCTTTGCTATCTGAGTGGATTTCGGATAAAGGCTTATTAAAGTCGTGGAGACTCAACAGGCGTCTGAGTTTTCACAGTGGGTACTTTAAATACAATACAATAATTTATTTATATAATTGTTGAAGTCAATAGGAGGACGCTAACTTCTCCAAAATTATGTCATGCATTGTAAGCTTTTATAAAGGGGAACGAAATAAATAATTACAAACAGTATACACACAGAGACATAGGTACATTCCGCTATATTATGCCATGACATCTCTGATGCCTCCGATGCCTCTACTGTACCTACTCTACGTGATGCCGATAGAATGGTATCATACTGCTTTATGCATAAACCAGCTGATATCGACTTAATAACGTAATTGTACTACTTACCACTGCCAGAATATTATCATGTAATATTGTAATACCTATAAACCTAGTATTTTGTAACGTACTTACGTCATATTGTAATAAAAAAATATATTCTGTTGGATACATCATATATTTTCATATTAACACTCGGATAGAACGTACATTTATCTCAATAGAAGTCTTGTTACACAAACAGAAATGCATATTTGTATATTAACATCGTCTAGCCAGACCCGAAATAGCTGGGCGCCGCGCCCAGGAAGTTGTTCTAAAAATAATTGTAAAATACATAATAATTTACTTACTTATGGTTTAAAATAAACAACTAGGTCAATATAATTTTTCAAGAATGCGAAAACAATAAGTAAAATTAAATTTATCCATAAGTTTAATAATGGGTGAGTTGGTACTATAAAATATATGTACCTGTTTAATTATGGAATTTAAAATAAAATCAAATAGGTGGTATATTATTATTATTATTTAAAAATAATTACCTTAAATAATTATAAAGTTCTGTTATATAGTCAGTTTTGTTCGAAACGCCAATAATAAAGCCCACATATCGATAGTTCATGAACTTTTAAAATCCTCAAACATTCAGTTCATCATACTAACACAATACCATACTATTCCTATTGGAACGCACCCAAGTGAACCCATAAAGCGACAACTAAGATTTCGTTAGCTCTAGATGTGACATTTGGCAATTTAGTCGCAGTTTCAACGAGCATGCTCTTGGCGGTCGCATTTAGTAATGCAAGTGCTTGTGACGGGATTTAGAGCCAGTTTGCTGCTAGCGATGGCTTAATCTAATGACAGTTATAAAAAGTTAGTTAGTTACCCAATTCTGCGATTTATCTCGATATAATTTTTGGACCAAAAAGTATGTAAAATATTATACGTTGTTGGTAATAACGCAGAACAAGGTGTAGATATAAGTCAATATTTTTTTACCTTAAATTGATAAAAATCATCATAACCATCAAATATATTATTTCGTATGCATAGAGTAATAAAAAGCCGTCTTATATTGCGTATCTCATATTTAAAATTGCCCGGGAGGGATATGAGAATGTACACGGAGCTTAAAAAGTAAAAACCCCGCAAACAAACATACGTGTATAGAAAATACTAAAGAGATGATAATTTTATTAAAATTTTAAAACTGTAAATTTGGAGTATGGTTTTCCAAGACCTATTTATCTGCGAGTACGGTATCACTTATTCAGGTGACCCCGTTCATCGCCTCTTATTTTGAAAGGGGCTACACTATGTTGCTTTATGAAGTACGAAGTATTCGTCGATTAAAAAACAAATCGCAGTATTGCTTAAGGAGTTCTTGTATGTTTCCGATAGCTAGGGGTGGACTCGAAAAACTTCCTACAATACTCGACGAACACGTACTGTCAATATTTATCCGTTTGCACAGAACTTTGTTAAGAAATTGTGATTTTAATTTCAAAGGAAAACTTTCAGTCTAACAATATAAAGTGATTTCTAATAAACATTTCTGTGTACAATAAATATTATTCCGGTAACATTTTCAAAGTAATTCGTAGAACGAAGCAACAATTTTGGTTTCTACTTTTTGTAGCGACTAGCAACGTTAACAAATTAAAATAATTATATTACCCTTCAATTTCGTCTAGACTGAAATTCATTATTTTATGTAAAATATTTACATTTTGTGATTCTAACCTTATTTTAAGATAGCCTTTGGGATGGAGCCTATGAGGGCCGAAATTAAGTTACTTAACTATGACAACATAGCGAAAGCTTTCCTTTATATTAATATTTTATAAAAGCTCTTGTCAGATATAAAGTCTGCCTTTAATTTAGGCTTTCAGATAATCTGCAAAGAAAAGGCTTAATGTGTAAACAAAAACTTAGGTGGTAACTTGTTTTTTTAATTAAGCTGGCAGGTTCTACCGTTCTTGTATGAACTCATCATAAAATTTAGAAATTTGCATTAGATTCTTTTGATAAGTATAGAGGATGATTGTTTAAACATAATATTTACCTAATAATAAAAAGTTTTTATGTTTTTATATATGTTTTTTTCCAATTAAACATATCAAAAACAAATATTATTATAGGTTGTTAGTTGTATCGACGCGGTGATGAAAAATTATTTGACAAAAAAAAATCTATTTTTTTTCCGATAGAAAACTTTGTTATTTATTGGTGTCATAAGCGATATTTTTAAATCGGACATAACTATGTATATGTATTACCAATAACAATACCTTTGTTTGGTTGCTAGGGAGAGATTGCTTTAGTGAGCATCTTTTGTACTGTTTCTCATTCTCTTGCTGTTTGTTAATTTATTTATTATTTCTGGTGTACAATAAAGAGTTTTTATTATTATTAAAAATACACATCAAGTTTAATAATCATAACAGTAATATGATAATTTATTCTTTTTGCTTTTGCTTTGTAAATCAGTCCCATAAATAAGCACATTAGTATGTAAGTAATAAAACTGAAAAAATGTAAACCTTATCGTTCCCTTGTACCCAAGAACATAAACCACATGCAAATGCGAATAAAAAATTCAAACACGCATAAACATGCGCTGACCCACTCCTTCGTTTTTGTATCTTTACGGCGCTGGTTTGTGAAAAATCATAGGTTTTTTATGAGAGCATACTTACGCGTTATTTCTTACATTTCTAGAAGTTACATTTAAGATACAGTCTTTATTGACGACCGCTTGGCGCAGTGGTAACACAACTGCCTTCTGCGCGAAGGGTCGTGGGTTCGATTCCCACACCGGAAAAATATATAATTTGTAATTTATATTATTTTTGTATTTTTCTGGGGTCTGGGTGTTCCTAAGTACTTGTACTAGTATATGTAACTTATTCCGTTATCTAGTTGCCATAACACAAGCTTCGGCTTAGCTTGGAACTAGATGGCGCTGTGTATAAATATCTTGAAAATATTTATTTATTTATTGTATAACTAGAACTTGGAGTACTTCAAGATGAAAATGTATTTCTTCTTCTCCCTCGAGTGCCTCGAAATGATTACCACTTTCCGTCAGGTGGTCCGCCTATTTGTTTGTCCTTTATTGTATAAAAAAATTCTTCCGCGCCCATTTATCTTCTCTTCTATTTAACTTGGCTCTTAGTATTTCAATTGTCCATAAACAAAGGTACTCTTTTATCAACAGTTAAACATTCTGGTCAGCTCCTGAAACAACCAAAAAGAATGTTACTTGTATTCAATAAAATTCTTACACTATATGCTGGTATACGCTGGTTATAAGCGATGTATTTCTTCATACCGCTTTTTACCAAGGTTCAGTATAAAAAGTAAGTAATAAATTATCTGCTAATAAAAAAACCAAGTAGTTATGCGCCAGTTAACCAAGTACGATAGTTTTAAGCAAAAGTCCAGGCATAGGGTAACCGTGCCAGTTATCGGTCACTTTTTACGAGCTGTCCGCACTTAGGCTCGTTACCCCAATTTATTGGCCTTAATCTGAAATTTATACTATTCGTGGTTTTCTGCCCTCAGCCACATGTGTCTGAGAGTTATATTTCATGAGCCTTAAGAACTGAACTTGAAACAATTATGAGTTAAGTTGTTTACCAGTCGTATTAAATTTTTTTTTTTTATATTATTTTTACTAGAAGTGCCCGGAGGTTTTACTCGCGTAGTGCCTGTGCCAATGTATGGATAAAATCAGAGTTTTTGCTTCATTTAATAGGCTTCTTTAAGTATATTTTTCGAACTTTATGGATTTTAAAGCCCGTTTTTCCGAGAAAAAATTTTTAAAAAATCTCCTCCTAGTCTTGAACAAGTTTCTATAAGAACTGTTTAATATTTAATATGTTTGCACAAACATTAAGTATTATCCGCTGGCCAGCAAGCGCGCTGAAGATTGATTCAGAAAATAATGCACAGCAAAAGGTTGCATAATCCTTCCTTGTCATCTCTTGTTACATTTTTTATAAAAGATGAAAAACCAAGGCTTTCACTTTAAAAGTAATTATATATTTATGCCAGTTATGTTATTAAGGTAGATACAATTTATTGCCATGCTGTTGGGACTAATACAGGTGGGACAAATAAGAGACAAGGGACAAATAATTATTAATTTTTAGGTATAGCAATAAAGTTCATTAATATATTTTAATACACACAATCGCAATATTAATAGTTAGCTAATCTAGTCGATAAGTACTAGTACTTTGAAAAACTTATGATCGGGAATACTCTTGAGAAAGTTGAAATAAAACAAAATTAACGAATGAAAAATACTCATTTATAGGTGAGAGCTTCTTAAACTAACCATATTGTAATAATTCTGCAATTAATATTTGTTTACGTATCTTATAATAATGTATATTATGTCTTCACTAAATGAGTATAGTTGTAATAATTTTAATACTTCTGTAATTGACAAATTATTGCTAAATATTGTGTCTGTGGCAAATGTCATGATTTGAATGTTTTGTTTAGCTCACTCACTTGTCACCACGGTTTTTGAAGAAACAGCGGGAGCGCCACTTTAAATGAAACGTAGTGATTACATTCTCTTTGTCTTAAAACAGGAAATGATTGTATTCTATATGATAAATGTGTTAAATAAATATAATAATAAAAGTTTGCTTGTTATAATATAAATGTATATTAGGCTAAAATCCAATCGAATTGCGTGATACGACAAATGTTTTTCGAACAAACAGTACAAGTAGTATCGTGGAACTTAAAGTTGGCCAATACAGGTGTTAGTGAGCAGTTGTTTGATTGAACTTTGATATAATTATATATGTTACAAAAAGGGTTTAGCAAAGGTGAGAAAGCGCTATACCACTTTACGAGTATTATACTATATATATGTCGCAGGCGGATTGTATAATCCGCTGTATTACATTACGGCTAGCCGTTTTACAAAACAGGGCCGTTTTGCAAAGCGGCGGTTCAACGATTAGCCGTATTGTCTTGCGTAGTTTTTGTATCATTATAAATTCTGATTATACAATCCGCCTGCGACATATATATTGTAGGAAGTATTTTGTGCTGTTGTTTAGTAGAAATTTGAATTACTACTAATCTATTTTGGATCAAAAAATGTAAACCAGTTAGAACTGGTTAAATTAATAGAATTTAATAAGAAAATAACGTAGCTAATATTTATAGGCCGTATAAATGCGATGAGTTTTAATACATTAATTTATAATTCGCTTAAACAGATTACACAATTTATTGACAGTTGTCAAAGCAAATATAAATCTAATTACTCACATATTTTATACGAGTGTGTCAAAGCACCAATAATATTTCAAATGATTGAATGAGCTAACTGAGCTTACTGCTAAATGATGATGGTGCTAAATGAGACTATTAATCACAAATAAATAATTGTTATGTTATAAATTTAGTAGAAATCTTTCGCATCATTACAGGGTCAAACAAAGTCGCTCTTTTCTGTGCCTATGTATGTCCCTATGTTAAATATTTAAAACTACGCAACCAATATTCATTTTTTTCAACAGACTGAGTGAAATTTGTATGTACAAACATGTTTAAAATCGCGGGGTATGGGTAAAATTATTAATAGCTAGCAGAGTTAATAATAATTGAAAATAATACTGGCTCATGTATCAAGTAAGGTATTCGGTGGTATTTACCAATTCCATTATTATACTTTTCAATCGAATATAACACATACAATTAGTTAGTGATTGAAATTTATATTTAAGTCACAGAATCAGATTAATTTGTATAGCTTTATAATCTCTCATTTAAAGTCTTAACAATTTCATACAAAGCGTAGAATTTCTATAAAAGACATTTTTTCCGTTACTAGCAATATAAGGCTACTGCCTTGCTACTGCATATAATTGTTATCAATGCAAAGTGCTCAGTAAAGCGACTGGCCGGGTAATATTATGCAAATTCAGTACATTTTCGTTCACTGTGAAGTCATTCTTTAGCTCGACCTCTCCTTTTCATACGCTTTATAATTCATATGAATTAAACTTCAGAAGTGTAATAAAAATAAATGATTTTTCAATATATTAATAATATGTACTATAATGTTACAAAACATTTTTTTTTTTCAATTATAACGCATTGTTTTTAACTTTTGTTTTGTTCTTTAATATTCGTTTGCAACAAAGTCAATATTTAAATCTAAATTAAAGTGATCTCAAAATCCTGAAGAGTATATCCGTAACCATATTTAAGTTTGAAACTAACCAACTTCAAAACAACCAAGTACGTAGTAGTTTAAGATATACTTATTCCCACGCCGCCTTATCATTAAAATAATGCCCAAGAGTAAAAGATTCACGTCAACGTTCGATAGATTTTAAAGTGAAGTAAGCAAGTGCTTGTTATGTTGGCAGTGCTCCATACTGCAAGCCGCATTCGTAGATTCTATTTCTTAGTCCCGAGATCGTGAATCAGGTTATCAATGGAAGATATCGCATTTTGCGCGAGCTTTTATCTACACTTGTTCAATGTTGTCGGCATCATTTGCTCTTATGCGAGCTTTTATTTATTTTCTAACTTCACATTTTACAGCTACAAAAGGTTTAATGTACTTACTATTGTGGATATCCATTTGATATCGACGAGATAGATACGTAGAATTCTTTAAAAACTATTTGACTAAATTACACTGTTTATATAGCTTATATTCTTTTATCTATAATAATATTATAAAGAAGTGAAGTTTGTGTGTTTGTTAAATTGTAAGGGGTAACCTCGGGATCTTCTA
Source organism: Eurema hecabe (assembly GCA_026213755.1). NCBI lineage: Eukaryota > Metazoa > Arthropoda > Insecta > Lepidoptera > Pieridae > Terias > Terias hecabe. Next base: position 2,514,493 of record JADANM010005989.1, on the reverse strand, counting down.
AACAGATTTTAAAAATTCTTTCACCAATAGAAAGCCACATTATTGCGGAGTGTCATTGGCTATATATAAGAAATGGATTGTTAACATTATGCCCAACGAAGTGGGCACGGGTTTCGTTGATAATAAAACTTGACGTTAAATATATAATAATTTATAACAATTCAACTGAGAAATAAGCTTTACTTAGCAAGATCGAGCGAAAGGAGTAATATCGGTATCGTATCGGTTGAACATTTGCTTTAACAAACTATACAGCGTTATTACTTACGAGTCAGGCTTCTGAGGCAACGAATGCAGTCAATAAATCGCAAAGGCACGAACGAACAACGAAACTTACTACATCGCTCGCATAGCACATAATTTTAAAATGTCACGTAGCCACGGGCTCGCGGAGTTTGAATGAAAATATCGCCCGGAATTGTTGATTAGAATGTTAAAGTCTATTCCGGGCGTGTTGAGCACGCCTTTTAAATTTGGTTGCATAAAATATTTTCGAATAAATAAGCTAGAATACCATCGAAGCTATACAATCAATTTGATTTTACAGAAATTTCATCCATCATAAATGCATTAGTGACAAATATATCCTTGCGCTTTACACAGTGATGACGAATTTCCGTACAGAGCCTTATTATTCCTTCAGCCCCTTCATGATGTGTCAGTTAAATATAGCCAGCATCCTTTCTCTAAAGAACTACTAGAGAAAATGCTAATACGAGTATAAGTCGAATTAAAAGCATTAGGTAACTTAAGAATCATTCGTTAGATTACAATCATGCGGCATATATAGAATAAGATATCGGCATGTAAAAATTACGGCAATTGATATTCACGCTTAAATTACCTTTGAATATAACTCATTGGTAAATAAACTAAAACCAAGGTATTGTTGTAATTCCATAGAAGTAGTTTAAGTTTAAATTAGCTCACGTAATATAATATTACAGCTTATATAACTATTTGAATGCGAGATTTTCGCAATTAGAAGTTTGCGTATGTTAATCGACTTCTGAATGTGACTCTACAATTTCTACATAATAACGATTCAACGTGAAATTCAATTCATTGTACGAAACTTATAAGTATTAATTATATTTTTTCTACGAAACACACTATCTGATGCATAATTTTAATTATATTTTTCCTTAAAGCGCCATTAGCGATAACTTTAGTATATTTTTTGTCGTAATTATGCTTCCTTTTAATATCCTCGTACGATCGCAGTGAATTCCACAAAATATGAAGTGTGAACTCGTGTCAATAGTTAACGAACAATATGACAGGATTAATTAAAATATTTTAAAAGCTTTCAAGCCTGGTGTATTAATATGCAATGCACGTTTATAGTTTATTAATAAAAGTAATTACGTTAAAATTAGTAGATATAATACAGTATTAAAGCATATACCTGTTTTAAAATCGTTGATGTATTTTTTTTTTTAATATGGTCTACTATGTAGTAATATAGCTTCTATTCAGACTAATTCTTGTACTGTATGTATATAAATATGAATGCCGTATACAAATCTATAGAGATTTAATCTTATAGCAACTTGGTAGATTCTAATTGGTATTCCTTTGGAATAATGGTATTCTAAGAAACAATTTTTTGATCTCCACTTTGTACTACAGTTCTTTATAGCTTCAACGTAATTTGCAGAATAACATTGCATATAAAATAGAGAAATGGTCCGACACTAGATGAGTAATACATACATGTACGTCATCTGGGTTGGGTGAGCAAGGAGCATGGAATAACATGTAATTTGGTCATTATTTAACAAGAGGGTAGGGCGCGTTTACCTCCATATATTTTCATACAAGGTTAATATTTTGTCAAGTTCATGTCTAATTCTATGTAATTAATATTAATAGTGAATTAATAAACAGTGACTATCCTTTATATTGCGTTACTATGAAACACGTAATTATGTCACACCCTCCAAAACTGTGGGATTATAACTATAACACATCCTGGGTCAAATATATTCAGTAGATTTTCTGTGAAAGCATACATTCAAACATCGATACACCCTGAAAAACTTTCACACGTAAAATACTGTGTAACTACATGAACGCGATAAGACGCAATTTATTTTCGAATCTGATCTATAGTACTAGAGATAGGAACGTTTATACAAACGATATTTTTAGCTTTATATATTAGTAAATTATAGAAGTATTAACAATACTTGCCATCTACTATTAAAGAATCGTCATTATAGATACAGCGAACAGGCAGAGAAGAGACTAGACTCATTCCTTTAGAATAACGAAGTATCATTAAAGATCACTTCGAGAAGGTACTAAGGCCACGGTCTCCTAATAAATACTATACGGCGTACTACTTCAGTTTGATCTCTGCAGTCTGATCAACGATAGAACGCCAGGTACAAAAACACGTCACAAAATTAAAAGAATTCTTATTTTTTCTTTACCTTGCGTTAAATTTGTACTAACTTCAAAGATGACATTAACGCTTCATTGGTTTGAAATAAGTAAAAACGCGGTGCAAGACGTTCAAATGACGCCAAAAACTGGCCATATATTTCTATTGCAGCTAAGTGTCATAAAGAAGATTGTAGACTTATTTAATCTAGGCTAGGATAATGTTCACTGTATCCAATTAATTATTCAGCATCGAGCCGTGTTTATAGAGACATATAGAGATTTACGACCGCAGGTAAACTATCGGTCAGATGTCACACTTGGAATTAACATTCCATTTGAGAAGCCAATTTAGTGTTATTGGTTATTGTAGATGTTACGGTGATTTGTATTACACTAAGCAAGACGCCCATCCCGGCTTCGCTGCGTTTGATTTTTTTTCAAACCTTGCACTGCAAATAAAATTATATTTGGTTCAGTAGTTCAAAAATTATTCGACAATTTGGACATTTTAGAATTTAATTTTTTGAGATTTTTAATAAAAATTTAAAAAAATAACAATAATATAAATAGTTTACTATAATTTGTAATGATTTCTTATCTATTATAAGGATTCGATTATCTCTCGCAAACTTTTTTTTTAATGTATATAAAAAAAATCAGCCTTAGAAAAGTGTACAGCTTTGTTACTGAAAATACACGTACAAGCACTCTTTTACCTCTAACTAAGGAGAGACTTTGTAACGATTTAATGCTATTTACACAAAACTTTAGCATATAAAACTTGTGTCACGGGCGGGGGCAAAGCAACTAGCTGTGGGGTCCAAACTTAATTTTTTCCAGGAACTTTTGAAAGTACCGGTGGAGAGTGCGGAACGAAACTTAACTTCTATTTATTATGATAAGTTTTCTTTGTAACAACATTACGCTTTAAAGAATGTTCCATTTAACCGAGCTTCAGTTATAACGAACCAACTTAACACAGCATGTTACTTTTATAGGTAAATAATACTGGAACGGTATTCGGTAGTATATCTAATAATAAATTTTCATTTAAGTACAAATGTTTCACTTTTTTTACATGTAAGGTATATAGAGCATCTACTAGAATAAAATTACTTCAAAAATTATTACTCCCTACAATTTTACAAATTCAGGGAATAGTTAAAAAAAATGAATGACACTTTTCACATTCTCTTCTTTTCCTTTTATTTTTGGGTTGCCTGGAAGAACTTGAATTTAATTTATTTGTTTAGATTTTAAAATTATATTGTGTAAAAAAGGCTATATAAATAAATATTATAAATAAAACTAAATGAGGATATTTTATTCGTGGTAACAAGGACAACGGCCCGACAATACATTGAAAGCATGGATATTTACCCGCATCGGTAAATACGTAAAGAATTGAGCCTGACGGTGCGTAAGACAATTTCATTATAATGAATGTACCAAATAATTTTTAATTTAATAAAGATACCGCGAATCCTAATAGAATTTTAATGTAGTCTTCAAAGTTTATTTTTCTTAAACTTAACATAGCTCCGAGGTATTGCTTCTAATTTATAATTCCGGTGATGGTTGCTTATTCTTGTTATGTTTATTTATAATTTAAGATGGTAAAACCACTTTTGTCTACCAAAACATTGTAATTCGACAGTGTTATTTTTAAAATTGAAATAATTATAAGCCATTTTTTTAATTTCAATTACATTCTATTAAGCTCTAAGAGTGTTCTTGGGCGGCGATGACCACAATCCATCAAGTGGCTTGCCGGCTCGTTTTCCCCCTATTAAAAAAATAAAAAAATATCAAAATTATACATATAAGTAATCCAATATATGTAAGTATTCGATACTAATATTATTAATGCGAAAGTAACTCTGTCTGTCTGTTTGTCTGTCTTTCCATCGCGCTAAAACTACTGAACTGGTTAGAACGAAATTTGGTACACAGATAGTCTAGAGCCTGAGAAAGAACATAGGCTACTTTTTAACTGGAAAAAATGGTTAAAAGGGGGTCAAAGTTTATATGAAAGTCCACGCGGATGGAGTCGCGGCAGCTAGTCTACAATAAAATAAATAACAACTGCAACTGAATATGTACATTTATATTTAACCTAACTGCAACGAATGGATAAGTGATGATATACCGTAAACTTAATTACTCGTACCGTATGTAATCAAACCCTTGGATAGATTTTCAGCAATTATATTCAAAGCATTGTTATTTCAACAAACAACAGCATCAATTTGAATTTTCGTTACGAACTAAACATCGTCGAATTCGCGTTTTGATTGAACGTAATTCTAGTGCCTATTCGACTTTTTAATCCGTTATTTGACAACGAAAATCAGTCAATTATTAATTAAATTATCTCTTGAGACTAGTTATGTGAATGTCATATTCATAATATATATGCAACTTTCATATAAACTTTGACACCCTCCCTCTTATACAGTTTTCATTATTTTGAAGTATTCTGCTATTCAGGGCGGGGAAAAATCCAACGAACCAAAAACCATGAAAATTGGTCTAGCCGATCTCGAGTTATAAGTGTTGTAATATAATATAGTCTTTGTTTTAAATATTATACAGATTACATTTTTTAAGACTGTTGAGCTTACGATGTATTTTTGCATTATTATTCAAGGGCTATTCGGTTTTTCTTTTCTACTGAACTTTAATTAAAGGGTAGTCTGTAAACATTTAAAGTAAACATGCAATCTAACCCATCAGTTTTTTGTGAATCGGATCACGTAGTTGGTCGTAAGCAATATCATGGTTTTTACTTAAATAACATTTACTTAATTAGTTTATTTTGAATCTAAAGCTAATAAAATTAAGGTTCAATATTTCTTGATTATTTAAGTGGGGACGCTCAAACGGTCTGGGGTCACTATTAGATTAATTAATTAAACAGGAATATTCAACAAGCAGTCATCAATAAACCTCTTGCGAAGTTTTAATACACATAGTAAAAAAGAAATTTGTAGTTCATTTGTTAGTTTTAAAATTTTGGACTTGATAGGAATTTTTAGTTGAAAATATGTTTATTTTTAACGAAAGTCTATAAGGGTCTATTAATTGTGATTTTTAATGTTAATTTTTTTTTTTTAATCAAGCAACCAGAAATCTATTGAAATTTATTATCTTTTATATTTTTTTCTGGCCTAGTTTCTCTTTCTGAGACAAAACCAGGATAAAATTTCAATGTGTCAAAAATGTAATCCAGGGTCAAATATTCATAGTCCAAATTCATTGAGTTGCTTTTGCTTAAATGTGCATAAAGTAACATACATTCTTACAAATTTTCGTGTTTATAAAATAAGGAAGGTACGTGTGCATTGATAAACAAAATATGCTTATCACGTTATCCAAATATGTATTAATAACTCACTGAATTGCTGTTGTTTTCGGTACCAGATTATTAAATAATCAATTACAAAGAGCTTTATTTTTTAAATCAAGACTCCAATGTTTTCAAAGAGAAAATATTAGGATATATGCACAATCATATTCTTCTATATTTTATATCAAAAGCATGTTTACCCACACAATTCGTTACTCTGTAAGTTTATATAATATACAATATTTGTTCAGTTTTTTTCTTATTTGAATTAGTAATATTAGCTTTAAAAACAGTATAATTTATTTTTGACAATTATGGCTGGGTTTTTAAAATAATTAAATGTAAGCCTAACAATTACCGTAATAATTTCGTTGCAAGGCGTCTCGGATACCATAAAGGCTAAGTACGTCCTAACAATATATTCGGATGTCTCGGCTTGCGTGATATTTTACGAAGACCACATCTGTTGCGGACTGACCGCCCGTATAATGTTCCAGATATACAATATTTCACAGGACGTCCGACTATTGGTTTATGCATGGCTTTATAATCTGAAGGAAAAATGAAATCTCAACGGGTTTGTGGAAAGTTAATGTTTTATAAGATAACATTGTTCTCGTATTGATTTTGAAGACTTTTTATTTTTGATATTTACTTACTTATGTGATAGTTCTATAAAAATAAATAATAATTAATAGGTACAGGTAAAGAATTTATAAGATTTATTAGGTAAAACATATCTAGTTCCTTTATTTTAGATCTGCATACACAATTTTAATAACAAATGTTTCTTCTCGTATAAATAATCTCATTGCAAAGCCTCAGCAATGCCCTGTACGCTGTATGTATAGCTTGTCGGGGAATTATTAAAATTTCCGCTACGTCGCTTTGTTTAAAGTTTCATGTGACTGTAAATTGTAATATTGTTTAGTTTCGGGACCCGAACGTGACTTCTACTCTAAACTACGCACGTCGCGTCGCGTGTTCCGTTCCGAAATAATAACATTTATATTAAATCCTTTGCTTATTTTATTTTATTATTTTAAATGATCGATGTTATTGTGATTGTTTGTTTCCGAAGAAATAAAAAATATATAAGTAAAAATATTTTTAACACGGCCAGCTTCAGTCATCTCTCAGGTAATAAAAATGTAGGACGAAATTTACAATTTTGCTGCGCTTTCTTAATAAAACTTTTATTTGAAATTGGACTCGTAAAACTGCGTTTGAATTTTGTGCTACATCGACAATTGCATAGTACTCGTATGACTTCTCTT
>JADANM010005989.1:2465291-2480384 GCA_026213755.1 Eurema hecabe | reverse complement strand
ACGAATGGGATACTAGGAAAAAGTGTAACGTGTCATTTTTCATATTCTCCCGCTGTGTGGAATCTCTAGTGACTAGTACAGATGTGGCGAAACATAACAATGTCGAATTCTAGTGAAACAGATATTTTTCTTTTTTAACGCCTTACGAACATTATTGGACCACAGATATAGTTTATACTAATCCTTTATACTAATATAAACATGTGATAACAATTTATTAACTAATAAATTATCAATTTGAAATCATTAAAAATAAAATTAAGGTAGGTTACGAAAATATATCTCCAAACCAATTGGAATGGATTAACGAACTTTTGTATTTAACAAAGAGTTGTGAATTGGCAACACTCGGGAGCCGGAAAGTTGTGTATCCTTCATTCATTCATTACATTTCGTGATTTGAGAGTGTCTTTGAACGATGTTCACGTACCCTTATTACAGGTTAAATTCTCCTAACCTTGTTTGTTTTTATATTAACTTAAATATTTATTATAAGTTTGAGATAATTAAATTATTTATTAAATATTTAATGTTAGGAAAGGGCGTCCGGAGCGACGCCGTGAATATGTTGATTAAAATTAAATTTATTGCAAAATTTGTTATAAAAACGCAAAATTATTATTGTACGTCACGCAATAAAAGTATTATCATAATTTAAGAAGTAAATTTGGAGAGGTATTCAAAAAGAAAACTAAATTCAATTTCACGAATAAAATAAGTCACGTTCTAGTAAAAAATAAAATTTACATAATTTTAAAAGCAATAATAATATATATTCATTTTACTATATTTGGATTATATTCTACTGTCTATTTTATTATAGCACGCTAAATATGACAAGATTAATTTAATAACAGTTAGAAACAACTATCGTTAGAAAAGAGAATCTTTCATAAAATATTTTATTTCAATTGTTGAAAACATTTGGAGGCATTCTAGCTGGCCCATTATTTTCGAAATAACACTTTCGCGTTGCATAAACTTTTAGAATAATTGCAGCGTGAAATATTTAATTTTAGAATACCTTCCCTTTTTTTATTTATTTATATTTTTAGTGGTATATTATTAGACGACAACATTGAACATAACACGTATATTACAATAAGATATTTTTGTATAAATGAGTCACTGTTAAATTGCCATTAAACGCATTATTTTCCGATGTACTGATCGATGATAGTATAAAATTTTCATTAAGTATTATAAAACTAGCTGTCCCGTGCCCACCTTGTTGGACATAATATTAATAATCCTTTTTATTTTTCGGTTTTGTATAACCTATGACACTCAACAATAATGTGGCCCTCTATTGGTGAAAGAATTTTTAAAATCGGTTCAGTAGATACCGAGATTACCCTTACAATTTAACAAACATACAAACTTTACTTCTTTGTAATATAAGTATAGATTACATGCAATGTAAACTAAAGGTAAACCTGATTGATCGGTGTTTCCTGTTTGCAGTTTGACAACAGTTGTAAGTTACGTTCACACCTTCGCGAGTTGTTTATGTTGTTCTATCTAATTTTACGATAGTAGATATCTTAAAAGTCTCATATGCTACACGTAGGTATCTATCCACCAGGCCCTTCTGGCGTTCGCGGAAAAGTCTGCGAAGGTGCCCGGGATCCCCACTCACTCACGGCAGAACGATTAGAAACAGTGGGGTTTTGGTCGGTAGAAGTCCGACATAACCGCCTCTTTTCCTTTAAAAGAATCCTCTTTTTCTTTCCAATATAAGAAGGTATAGGTATATATAAAAACACGAAGCTTTTTAGACACGCAGTCGCGTCTCAAGGATCGCTCAGTTATGTATAACAAATTACAATAAAAGTATTCATAAATAAATTATCGTGTTTACGAATCCAATAGTCCTTGTGTAGACGCTCGTAAATTGCCAGTTTATGAGACATGTTTACTTAAGATCGCGTACTTGTATTATCTGAAATCTAGTCAAGGTTAAATGGTGAACTAAATGTATATAGGACAGATTGTTAGCTTCTCAAAGGTTCTATTGTGACAGAACTGTTACACAAATAAACATATAGTATTATATGAAATCAATTATGTTCTGTTCTACGTTTTCGTTTGTCATGTTTAAAAATCAAAAGAAGTGCCAATTATAAGCTTTTTTACTGTGAGGACTTGCAAAAAAAAGAACGAGATATTATAGGAGGGTAAAAAAAAGCGCGGGACGTCGCGGGCAGTTACGAAACGTAGTAGTAACCAAATTGAAGCCCAAATAAATCAAATCCAAGGGTTGCGATAAATAGCTTTAATAAGCGCCCGAACGCAAAATTCGGGATAGTCGTAAAAACGCCGTAACATCGACCCTAGCACCAGTTCATCAAACCTCATGGATAAAGCTGAAACTAATATATATCGGCGAGGGATCGGTTAATGTCGTGTATGACAAACTTTATGGTTAAGCATAGGTTTATTGGCGTGCAGAGATAAGTTTGGAAGCTCCGAAAGTTTTTATAAATGAAATAGACTTCAAGTTACCCGCACGTGTTTTTACTTTTGGTCTTTCCGACTAAATGAGTATAATAATGAAACGCTGATATTACAAATGCAATGTTTATGAGGATTAGATTTAAACCCGAATTAACACAAAGATGGCGTTCAGCCGCTGGTATGGGATCATCGCGGGTAAAACAACGGTGTGTTACAAGAAATTTATTATTTATCACTTAAGAGTGATCTCTTCTAAGCAACTAGTTTAATTTGTATGCTTTTTAATTTAAACTCCAATAAATAATAACAAATGTTACAGCGTACGTCGCTAAGTAAGTCGTTAACTCGAATATATAAACTACATTTCTTCAGCACATTTCGAGTAAAGAATATTTACTTCACAAATGAAGTTTATTGTAAAATAAACAAAATATGAAACATTTAATTTAACTTGTGTTGGCTTTGGTACAGAAACTTCCACACGCCAGCGCCAGATTTAACCATTTGAATAACTTCCATCAAAAAACTATTTCAGTTCCCGAACCGACGCGTCGCGATTACTCCAAGTGTGGATTTCAAACGAATTTATGCAAGACTAATATTTCATTCAGTTTACTTTGCAAGTTACAGTTGAATCACAAAGTGATTTTGTGCCAATAAACTTCCTCGCACGTTTTACACTTTGATAATTTTCGTATATTCTCTTAGCGCTTGATAGTTTCCATACTTTATTTTGTCATTTTGTGTCATTCATTGAAATTAGAAAAAAGGACCAGTATGAAAAATTTATAATCTACGTCACCTGGGGAATATTTAAGCTCGACAAGTAGTTTTATACAGATAAAAAAAAACAAAGAATCTCTCCACTTTATAATATTTATATCAATCACTTCCAGGCCACGCTCCGCCCATCCGATCTTAAACCTTATATCCTACACCCTCCCTTCTTTCCTCTTCTTAAGAACCAACCTCGTACTTCAAGTAAAAATAAATATCCAAACTAATTCAGCTGTTTTCCAGCTATAAACTTAGCAACAGTTCTAACGATTCATTTCTATATAATTGATATAAAGATAACTATCAACGTATCTTTACCGTATCAGTATACTTAATCAAAAACTTCGTTGTACTTCAAGACAAGAAGAAAAGAGAGAAATGTGTGCGAATATGAGTTGCAGTTTACTAACCTTTTGTTCCATACGTCGCGTCAATACAAAAGCGCTGAATACTTTAATCTCTGCTTGTACAGCGCTCTCAAACTTATAGTTAGGATTTACCGAGTTTCCTGAATATAACACGCGAACAAAACGTCGACTTATCAAAAGTATTTCAGTCTCCCGTCCCATTCATAGCCATCTAAGCTATTTTAATTTCTAGGCAATCAATTCAGTGATATTAATGCTTTGAAATGTGTACTTAATTCTTAGTTATCTTACTCATTAATTAAATTATAAAACAAAGAATGCAATTATATTTATACGGTTACGTCAAAATTATAAAACACGGTTTTCGGTAACACGTCACTCTTTTCGATCTTCTTAGAATATGTTTTTATAAATCGTGCACTATCTACGTATCTATAAAGTTAGGAAGGACACATGTTCCCATTAAAAATAAAAATATACTACTACATATTAAAAATAAAAAGGAACTTTAATAAATAATGTATGTGAGAATCTAATAAAATGTAAAATCGTACAGGAATTTAAGCAATTTGAAATGGAGGCTCGAAAATTCTTAGCGAATAGCTGACCGCATAGCTGGAATCTTTCTGGTCAGAAAACTCGCTCTTGGACTGGCATTTAATATTAAGTAACTCAAAATATTTCACCAAACAAGTAATAAAGTAGTATCTACGAATTTGTAAGGGAACTTTAAGAATCCCCTTTAGTTAAAAAAAATATGTTTTAGTGACTGAAATAATACAACTTATTTACACAGAAATATCTTGATCGGGCTATGAAAACCTATAATCTATTTTTAGTTGTAAATTTTTGTCTACATTTTTATTCTTGTATCAAAAAAAACCGATTGCTCGTAGAAGACGGTGAACATAGAAGAAGGTGTGTTCAAATTCATCAAAACTAAACCATAAGCACACACTCCCAAGATATTATAAAATGATTTTTAAGAGCCTTTGACATTGAGGTCATATTATGTAAGATTGATACTTTACATTTCGTTTTGCCACGGAGTGACTATACAAGGAAATCCTCTGTACGGCTAAGTACTTAAAATTGGCAGTCACTTTAGTGTTACCTCGAATTGCATTCTTGTACTACATTTACAAAGTGTGCTTGCGCTGTTAAAAACAACGAAGAGGGTGTTTCGTTCACGAAGTTCTCTTAAAACTAATTGAGACTCAGTTGTTCTGACGCTTAAGTTAGCTAACCCAGATGTTTAGTTATGTTGGAGTTTTGCTTACAAGGATATAAGGAAGTCCTGTACATGAACTTATGTTGTATCTAGAGCTATTTATATTTATATACATATATATTTTTGTATAATTTACAGCTCTGCCCAACGATTTTACTCGAGTAGTTTCCGATCCCATTGTTTAATCTTAATGTGTTGAATCAATACGATAGTAATTCCAGCGTCAAAAGGTTACAAAGATCTTTATATACGAGTATACACACTTCCAATCGTCGCTTTATGTGATTACGATCAAATACTTGGTTCTCAGATTTATATATACAGATAATATATTGCGATTGTTAAGGAAAAAAGAATAATTGAATACTTTATTTTACGATTTATGATTTTTTGAAATTTAATTCAATTTATATTCTTACACGTGTTAATGTTCATTTTAAGAAAGTAGTTAATATTCCTAGAGACATATATTGTACGAGTATGTACATTGTACGTATGTAGGTCGTCCTAAGAAGCTCTTTCGGCCAGCCATTAGCAGTCGAACATTAATTGAGAATGTAACAAGGTTCCGCTCAAATGAGCAGGATTTAATTAAAATGACCAGATAGCACATGTTGCTTGAAATATTGGCCTTAAGTGTACCGCGTCCTAATTACTGGAGTGTTTCGCTTAAGGTCTACTAACATCATTGTATAGTTAAGTGCTTTTAGATAAGACTAAGTTCAGGGGTATCATTCTATAAAAATATTTTTTTCTTTTATAAGGTTAATTTTAATTCGTTCAATAGATTTATGTTGACCACAACCTTCTAATTAGGGAGCAGTCAATGAGGAATATTAGCTCTTTATAAAATATAATTGTCAAAACATTATGATGATATTGACGCATTAAATAATTGGTCAGAAATACAGTTCGTTCTTTTACATTATTTCCTATTTTGTAATATTTATCTTATTGTATTAATCTGTATTCTAAAAAGTTAACATACAAAGGCAGCATTAAACTAGTGTTATAATTTTGATTGTTATTGTCAGGACAAAGTACAAAAATATATTGAAGGAAATAGACGGGATCTGATTTCATATTAAAAAAAAATCTCATATGACATTACACTAGCATCATGATCTTTGGTTGTATTACTTTAGCGTTCAGCTAGAAAACCAAGTGTCATTCGCAGTACATCGTTTTGTTGGCGATACAAAATTTCAGAAGTTGTGTATGACAAACGCGGAGAAGCTAAAAGCCCACATTAACGGGTAACCGCTTCCAAACTGCTTTGAATACGGAAAAGTTTGTTGCCAAATGCCAAATACCTACCGCTCCTGCATTCACCTGCGAACGCTATTGCCGGTAATGCAAATTATATCTTCCATCTAAATATGTACACGACTGGAACACGCTCAAACGACAGACGTTATTTACATTTTGAATTTGGAATTCTATTTCATCTCTTTTCTCTATGTCTTATACACAGATTCTTTAAAACTACCAATAATAATGACTACCAACTAAATTAGTGACCGTAGGTAATCTATTTCTGCTAGATACGTACATAATAATAGGTAATTGATACAAGAAGGAAATAAAATAATTAATCTCGCGAGCGATACGAAAGAAAATTAGAAAGAGAAGAACTTTAGAAATTAAAAAAAAGATACACACAATTAAGATACATATTTCTCAGAATTGTAAAGCTATTCTTTGTAAAAAATTCTATAAAGCTATTTGCTTCCTATAAATCTAATAATCATAATTGAAAAATAACTCCGTGTATTTATTCATACTCTATATTGCTACAAACCTGAATCGTATGAATAAATAGATCACAGCCTGAAGATTGTTCTCGAAGAATACTGATTATTAAAATTCAGTGAGCGATAAGAAACATCTGTGGGGCGCAGCGGGCGCGGTCAACCGTACCGACGCTAATTGGTTGCGTTTGTGCCTCTCGCAAAACTCACCGACGAGTCTTTTTAATGCCAATTCTATAGACTAGTCTAGAACGGAAAAGCAATCCTTTTTATATGATACTAGTTCGAGCTATTTATATTTTTTCGTCTCATATTGAAATTGCGGTGTAATTATTAAATTTCTTTATTTATTTATTTAATACTTACAACTATCATTACAGAAATTTAATTCTAATGCGATAGTGTTGACAACTAGACAAACAATTTAAAAAAGTATACTAATTTATACTTATCTCATTTTGTTAAATATCATATTGATTTCCCATAGCTTTGAAGGCATATACTGTGCAGCAAATTTCGTATAAGTTTTTAGATACATACGCTTTAAGTTTATCCATTACTAATATACATCGATAAATCTGTATAACAGTTTACCTTCACCCACAGATGACATTATGAATAAGTAAATCAAGGGTTCATTAATCGTTCGTTTAGGTAAACTCTTGGGAAAGAAGCATTATAAAAATTCAATGAGTTATAATTTATAAGGAACATCTGTACTAAACTGGCGCGGTCAGCCGAATACTGGATCTGCGGTAATTGCTTGGAGCTTGTCGTTTGCAAATCCTTGTGACGAGTCCAAGGCTTCCAGCACATTTTTATGTCATTCTACAATACGTCCAAGCTCAGCGCATCTAGAAACGGAGCAGCATTTATATTATACTGATATTAATCGTATATAAAGGAAGTTTGTGCTTTACAAAATAATTCTGTTAATCATTCAATTATTCATTCAAGCAAGCTTAAACAGATTGGTAATCTGTTTATGCTTGATTTCAATAGAATATTTTAAATAATCCCAAAAAGTATCGGGTTCAAATTTAACATCGAGATTTTGTAATATATTTTATGTAGATCTGACGTGAAAAAGATTACCGCTATACCATAATATTATGATAAAATATTTGAAAAGCACACTGTTTATAATTTATAACGTATATTTTTCTAATCGTAAAACGTTTATTGAAAAATACTGCAATATGACAGCCTGTATTTACAAATCTATGATCATTAAAACTAATGAGCCTTAATAAGCGTATATCTAATTAAATATGCAGATACACTTTTAAATAAATAAATACGTTATCATTTCAGCAACTGAGGTAATATTTAATTTACGAATTTCCACTTACATATTTAAGGTAATGAGCGTGTCAGCTCACATTATCCCCGGAATAAATTTTCCTTCATGCCCGGGGCAATCAATTTGTCAAGGAAAAATATGTAACATTAAAATAATGTTGTTTCTTCTTTACAAAGAACAGTTTCTATAATTCATACCTATAAATATCTATAATATTTATGTGTGTGCCTTTGCATGATTATTGGTTAGTCTTTTAAACACTTGGCATACAGACGTAGATTAGAACACAGTTTTTTTTTACTTTATAAGATTATTATTATTATTTATTTTAGGATTGGAACTTTAAAATTTTAAGATATCCTCATATGGCTGAATGTTTTTAAAGAGATTGTTAGGAATATAAAAAAAATGCATGTCATTAGGAAATTGTTATATCCTATTGTATAAATTATCGAACTTATGAATTTAATAGCGAAACAATGAAAGAACGGAACAACTTTTATCATTAATATAAGGCATGGAAAATAATTTTATGCAGTCGGACCCAAGTTTTAACAAGTTTACTTCATCACAGTCTGCAAGTCGCCGACTTATTAGGGATTGTTTCAGTTCATTCGATTTATACAAAACTTGTTCTGTTTGTTATTTTTACTTATTGAACAATCCTTAATAATTATATTTCAGAAACATTGTTTAATAATAAAACAAACGCCTGTCGCTTTTTGCTTCGAAGGTAAAGGTGTTATGTTCAATTGCGTATTTTCTTTGGTTGTGCTTTAGTATGTCGTGTGATAAATAAGGAAAACCTTATGATATTTTTTTCTATATCTAAACGAAATATTTTTTTTTGTTCTTGCGTTTATTAGGCAGGTAACCTCGTCGTTTTAAGTTTGGTATCAAAGCTAGCTATGTGAAGTGCTAGTTTTTCTTTTTTTTAATTAATGAAATGGTTGTTACCTAGACAGCGCTATAAAATTAAAAATTTGATACATAAAAATGACGCGTATGATTCTGGGAACATAAAAACACAGATTAAGAACAAAGATGAAAAAGCTAATTTAAAATTGACACTGTAAAACAGTGTTATCGGATTCCGTCTGAACATGAAAACTCTTTTAAAAGCTCAAGCTTTTAATGTGATGAATTCGTTTTACGGAAAGCCTTTTACGGTTCCTATCCTAAGTTGAGGCATTAGGAATCTGGAATCAAATCAAAGCCGCCCGGTCCGTAAGTGAAAAAACTTAAGCCATAACTCAAAGCCAAGTCCATTAAGAGATTTATATTTTTAATTCAAACGAACATATTTTGGCTTATTATAAACTTTTCGCCTAAAGCGAATCCCTTCATTCTTGACGATAGTAAATATGTCCGAAGTTGGAAAGGAATCTAATTTAATTCGTCCCTTATTTTACAAAGCGAACTAATTAAAGTCCAACCTTTGTGAAAATTTGAAGTCAGCGCGGGGAGATTTCTTGAGTGTTATTTAGTGCTCAAGTCCTTGAGGGAGTAGACATGAAGATTAGGGTCGGAAAATATTATTTCATTAACATATTATTTATGAGGTACTAAATAATATTGAAAGATGATTAAATATTAAATACATATATAAATTCAAAACTACGTTCTTCTCAATAGCAATAAACTATATTAATATCTATTGAATATTCAATAGATTAGATATAAACTATGTCCTTCGAGGGAGTAATAATATGTTCTTAAACTTGTGATTTCAATAATATCAAACTTCAATCATCAATACGATCCAATATAATATATATCGCAATTCGCAGTCCATCTCTAAATGCCTTAATTTTCAACATAACGGCAACTATTAAATTAATCATAAATTTCCAATTACTACCTCCAGTCATTCTATTATAAGTATACACATAAGATTTTTTATATAATATTTTGGATGAAAGAGTTAATCGTTAAATATTAAAAGGGAGCGTATCTTTCCCTGAAAGGCCGGCAACACATACGTTACAAAGCCCCAGATCGTTTGCCCGCTCTTATAAAAAAATTTTAAAACCTACTCCAAATTTTCAAACAGAGTAAAATAGGTAAACAAATAATATCTTGTACTAGCCGTTGCTCGTGACTTCGTCCGCGTCGATTTATTTTTCAATTATTTTTTCGCTCCTATTAGTCGCAGCGTGACGTTATGTAGATAAAGCCTTTTTCCATCTAGGAGTTCCCGAGATTAGCGCGATCAAACAAACAAATACTTCAGCATTTTAATATTAGTATAGATTTGTCATATTGCTACAAATATAATTGGTTAAGAAAACTTCATTATACCGCATTTGTGTGGCAGCAATTTATTACAGCAAGTACCTTGCTATTGACATAAGCAATAAGCATTACGGAAACGTATGAGGCCGGAGTCGCTCGTCCGTAAACCACATGTTGAATGCCAATACATTATATATACTTGCCATTTTGGACTCAAAGGCACCCAATTGCGCCTCACCAATCTACATATGGGTACATGTATAATTAGGAACTTGTAATGCATTTTAATGAGCTATTAATTTAGTGCGT
The DNA here is from genome assembly GCA_026213755.1 of Eurema hecabe. Classification (NCBI taxonomy): domain Eukaryota; kingdom Metazoa; phylum Arthropoda; class Insecta; order Lepidoptera; family Pieridae; genus Terias; species Terias hecabe. The sequence goes on along the minus strand of JADANM010005989.1, from coordinate 2,469,953 downwards.
GGCATTCCTTGTATGGAAAACTAGCATTGAATGGATTATTTTCGTGAGCTTGTACATTAAAGGGTTCACACAAAAACATTTTAATTTAAACTGAATTTTGGATAAAAGATTCTAGTACTTGTTAGGTACTGTATAGGTCTTTTTTTTATTTTGTAATTCATTGGTCATTCAAAATACTAAGATGTGCTTAGTATGCATCAAAAGTATTTAAAAGAATAAAATGACAGTTTGTTTGAAAACGAAAATAGTCTTAAAATTAGTGTCGAAGAAGATAAAAGAATTACCTTAATATGATATAAGTATTTATTTTTATTTAGCTTTAATCAATGCGATGTATAAGCAATAAGATTTTTAGTGTGTTTGTCTACGTTTCTAGTTAAATATACCAAGTTTTTAAAGATACTATTTCGTCGCTATATCTAAAATAACAGGATAAACATAAACTTTATTTGACCTTGATCAAAATTTTATTTATTCAACAAAACTTTTAGCGATATTTTATTAGTCTGGTCGTAAATTTTCATATGTAACACTAAAACTGTAATTTCGATTTTTATTAGTTAAAGATTGAGAGCGAGCGAAATTAATTCACTTTTACGTTTCCAAATAAGTACTGTGACCGACTCAGTAAGTTTTACCATAAAACTAGGTATTATGGACGTCTTGTGGAATGAAAGTTGTGTAATCGTATAAGGGCAGTAGTAAGAAAACTTTCGATGCGAGTTTTGTTTGGAAATAGTCACTTTCGCTCGTCGGGTCCACTATTTGTGCTAGTTCTGTATGAGAGTTCTTTTTATCGATTTCCACTAGATAATTTGTTTTTTTCTTACTGGTTTATAAAAAATAAAATCAGATGGTTTCATGCCGCTTTTATTCGCTATATAATTGTTTTACTTATTTACTATTTTTTTTCCTTTTACTGTTTGTTATAGGTAATCTTCCGTTTGTGGTGACTACAATTTTTGTTCTTTTTTTAGTACAGCTATTTTATATTGTCGATCAAAAAATGTTATTTCGAAACATTTTTCGCAATCCCGTTATACAGAATAGGTTAATACAATCCATTATTAGAAATTCCCTCAATATGTTTCCCGAAGGAAAATTATTTGGAAGGTAAATAAAAGTGTATATCATTGCGCGAATATTGATAGCATCGATTCAACCCAGAAAAGAAAAGCTAAAGCACTCCAACAAAGCTCAAACAACAAAATTCATTGCCCTTTCAACATTTAGTCCGTACGAAAACAATTGTTCAGCAAAAATCAATCTCAGATCGAATTTCATTGGGATTTTTTTGCATTGAATAAGCTTTCTGTGGGAATACTTTTTAAATTACAACTTTGATTATTCATATTTTACTGAAAACTTCTTTGAACTTAATAGTTTGTATAATCGGTAATGCATTAATTTAAAGAAATCATGTCTTGATCTTATATAGTAATTAGTAAATTAGTATGTAATATAAAAGAGATAAATTTTGCGAGATTGTTAGGGAAAATGTCTTGTTTTACTTAATCGACCTTAAACATTATTTAACCAATAAAATGCCACATTATGTGGCCTAATTTAACGTGAACTATACAGAAAACATCGAAAGAACGGTATCAGATTTAATGCAAACCAAACTTCAGACTACGACTAACTAATAAATGAGTTATCTCTTGCTTATCACAATAATTCTTTCGGAACAAAATTACGACATTAATCAGAACAAAAGACTGAAGTATTAATAAATAACAACAATAAATTATGTAAACTATGAAAGATAGTCCTCTTTTCTCTTCTCATGAATGAGGAAAAAGATTAAAGAAACATTAATGACTGTTCAGGATAAAGCAACATACTTCAAGAGAGATGTTTTCCAAAAATAAAATGGAAGATTCTACTATCCAAAACACACTCATTTACTTGCATTGGTAAATAAAATAAACTCTTTTTTAATATAAAAATTACTTAATGTAGGTAAATATTATTGACTGCTTACTTAATTCAATTTCAAACAAACGAACGACTATACAATGTATTACCTTAGTGATATAACACCTTTCTTCTTAAAGTAAAACCGTTCAAGATTTAAAGTAAATGTTGCCGGGTAATTAAATTTTGACAGCTTCGATTAAACGATAAAAGTACAAAGCTTTGGCCTACAATTTAAATATCAAAAACAACAAAGGTAAAATTAACGTAATCTATTAAGCGAGAGGCTCGTACGCGCGGACTGCGAAGCTTTCCCCGTTCCCGGTTATCCTGGCTTTCGCAAATGTTCAGGATTTCCTCTTTGATAGAAGCTTTAGTCCGCATACTAGCGAGTTCTTGCTACAGAACGCGAATATCCGCACGAACGAATACTTACCGCCCAAATATTTTGGTAAACATTGCATTGAAATGCGTACATTTAGACTATTGACCGAAACCTTGGACAGTAACCCTTTTTATGTATACATATTGTAGTAGTAGTCATATACATTAAGTACTATTTGTACCTTTTTATTTTAAAAGAGCAAGGATGAAAGTTTTTTACCGGTCCGCGAGCGAGGTACATTATTGTTGTATTTAACTATGACGATTCATAATGTAAGTATGTGTAACCTAGTTAAATGAAGATATTTGTGAGGTTGACTTTGAAACAATTAAATGCAAAGAGCAAACAATTAATTCATCAATACAAAAGTGACTTTGTTTTTAGCCTGTTGTGATTAATAACTAACCCATTAAAACGATTTTGTTGATACATTAACTACGAGAGCTTAGAAAAAGAAAATAAACTACCTATAAGTGTTTGTGATAAAGAAATAAAACTTTGTGTTGAGGCAGTTGATAAGAACTTAATGAGAGTATTTCAGACAACCGGGATTACAGTTTAGCTAGTTTTCTAGAGAACACTTGCCTTAAGCCTTGATATAAGGTATTAAAAGACTTGGTGTTTCAATATTATGTAGAATTATAGATAGTTATAGGAATCACGCGCACACCAGACATATCTTTTTCATCAACATAACCTGACTAAAACTATAAACATATTCTTCTAAAAAATTCTATTGGCTGTCTAAAGATTGTAATATAATTCTTTAAATTGTAAATTTTATTTTTATGTAATAACCGTATTGTTCTTTATTGTTCACAGAACTCTCCAACCTAGTTCTATCAGCATTCAAAGGTACGTGTATTGGTTCTTGTTTTAATAGGTTAAAGCCTACAGCCTAAGTAAAGTTCATAAATTACATATTATTTATAGCGTTTTTTCATTTTGCCACTAAATATTTATACTATAAATTAAATCAGAAGACAAAATAATCATATCGTTAGTCATTTTCGAAACACAGTCTTCGATTGTACATGGGTTCTTGCATTTTAAATGGAAAACGAATAGCATTGACGTCCCACGATTTAAGTTATGTATGTGTGTAATATTTTAAAGTATGAAAAAGGCAGACAGCTTGCACATATGCAGGTACAGCCAACAATCCTTGTGCATTGAATATTTTACTAGTCTCGCCTCGGTTCTAACCTCACAAAAGGGAAAAAGTCTGTTTTCCAGTGATGATTAATGACTTCACTTTACGGTACATTTATAGCAAGTGCTTCGTTTCAAAAACCTCGAATTTAGATCATTTATTATGTTTTTCGATAAATTATATAGATTAGTCTGGAATCTTTAATTATTTGTACATTCATATGTATATATTTCGACTTATCTATAAATTATATCCGTTATATTATTTAAGTAAGGTTAAGGTAATTTTAATTGTCATCTATATATTTTTTTTTACAAAAGGTTCAAATTTTTTTGGATACTTGAAAACATACCTACGAATTATGAAATTTAAACAGTAGAATCTGTGTGTAACGTAGGTACTTGTTTATTTAATGTCACCGACAATGTATGCTTTATGCCTTTGTAAAACCGGAATTCAATACTGTTGGCAATTTATCACAGTACTCAAAGGACACCATCAGTTGCCAACTTCACTAAAAGCAACGGGATAGGGAGATTTTGCGTTTCTCGTTTAAATTAACAAACTTCAACAATCGGTCGAAGTTTCTGAATAATGTTCTCATTAAATAAATATATACGTACTTGTATCATAAACATTTATTTATTACTTCTAACGAACGAGAAACATTAAACAACGATTGTTTCATTATTTTAGTATTTTATTATTAGTTATTATGAAATAATTAGTAGTTTAATTTATTTCAAAAAATGATATAACGCCAAATCATTTCATTTTAACTCCTCTGAATATTTGTTTGACTTATGAATACAGAAATGGAGATGAACACAATTCATCCGTCCATTTATAGGATGTTATAATTTTTTTTATTTTAAATTCTAAGAGATTATATTTATAATATAACTATTTACAATATTGTAATATTTCAGTCAGAGTAATATTTCATCAAGTATTTGAATGCATATATTTTTTTATTATTACGTAATTACCTATGTAAAAGATATCCCCTTTGCATGTCAACAGTAGTTTGTTACACAAAGGAAGTTCAAGACCTATGGAACATCGAAAAAGACCCTTTTAAACAACATCTGAAAGGAATTCACTTGGAAGTGTATTCGTGAAAGAACCTTTGCAAATAGTTAAGCTACTTAGATGGTCTTAACAAAACTGCTGATTTACCTTTTCCTTGAAAACTTGAAGAGCTTAA
>JADANM010005989.1:2454364-2465191 GCA_026213755.1 Eurema hecabe | reverse complement strand
ATGTTAAATTAATATAAAGGTAAAAACCCGCACGTTTACACGCCCTTAACTCTACGTGTGAAGCCAAAATTTTCTGGATCAGTTAATTTAAATGTGAAAAGAGGTTGAATTTGTTTAGGCAGTACTTTTTGCTCGGGTTTAATGAGTGCGACCCACAGGGCCATTCCCGGATCCGACAAAGGCTTTAGTGACAAATAACGACCTTTACTACGGCGGCAAACTAGCGACCCTTCCCACAAAGAATTTGTACTAAAAATGTATTCTATTATGAATACAAAAATCATGATAATTTAATAGAGGTGTGAACACTTTTCGTAAATCTCTTTTAACTGTGGCAAATATATTTATATTATGTCTTTATGTTTTTTAAATCTAAAAGTTTGGGAAATATTAATTTAAATTGTGTACTTTAATCATTATGCAAAAATAAACTCTAGAAACCTTTAAACTTAAAAGAAACTTAACAAAATGTATATCTATATCTATATTTAAGATCGTCAAAAAGCTATGGGAGCTTTACTCACACCAACATATTGTCTATTCGGGCTGAACCTTTCTGTGGACAGAAGATAGCATTACATTCAAAGCTATCTGTGGCCCCTACACTTCGTTGAATGTTTGTGCACTGAGCTCCACATTCTAGCTGGTGACTGTAAACACGTCGTCGCATTTTATTGGACGCTCCCAATACTGAGAACTATCTCCTTTGAACACTACGTGAGAATGGAATTCAATTTTGAGGCGAAGCAAACAGCTGAATTACTTAGCGTGGAAACCGCATTATGCATCCTGGCAGCACTAACGGTATCTATATTCAGGACTACGTCGAACTGCTAATATGATTTAAATTAATTACCATAATACATTGATTGCTTAACACAGTTAAGTCGAAAAGTTTCACCTTCATCGGAACACCGGGGCTATTAAATAATTTTTAAATACTAAGCGTGTCTTACAATATTAAATAAGTTAAGTAATAATATAACGATATGAATACAAGGGGAGAAGCAAATGTCATTTAAATTTGTATTCAAATAATTAGCTTAAACATTTTAATTTCAAAACAATTACAAAGCAATTTTCATGATGAGCGAATTTAGATTGCACTATTTCACTCAGAAATAGTGCAATCTAAATTCGATTTTAATTGAAATTACTTATCGCCCTTGTTCCCGAATAATTTAAATTTTATTTTATTAATAAATTTATAACTTATTTGAATAAAATATGGTCAGCCACAAATATTTGGATAATAACAGCTTCTACAATAAAATAACCTCTACCTAACCTCACGTAAAAAACTAAGTATTTCAACGTCACGCTCACGAGATAAACTTTTTCTTAAAGAAAAATAACATATCTTAATATATTCTGACAAAAATGAATTTCAGCATGGTCGTAGAAAAGTCTATGCCTACTCAGAATTCCTTTATGGCTAAAGACAATTTCAGATTACGTAATTTATCTTCTACGCAAATGTTCGTAATAAAGAATAGAAATTGTCAGGTTGACGTCAACCCGCTCTTACATAAGAAAATATTGGAGAGAATTGTATTCTGTATCTCATAATTTAGATACGGTTGACTTTTTCAAATATTTTTTATATATTCTGATGGAAAGTGGTCATCGCCGCTCATGAACACTCGCAGAAATTAACAGCTATGGAGTGGGTTGCCGATCTTTAAATAATAAGGATAAGGTTTCCTAACTAAATCAGTTCTAAGTTTGTCATTTATTTTAAGCTTTCCGTTAATATTATTATAATTTCAATAAGATGAATAAGAAACATTTTATATAATTCGTCGTCCTTACACATCAGTCGTTTAATACATTTTGTGTTACAGCAAACGACGTATTTATTAAATTCACTCACCCGTTTTATTTGCTCCAGCAATGGAGTAAGAAATGAGTTTTGCCAGAAAGTGTTGAATTCTTGTTTAAAGAAGCGAGCTACAATGTTTATTGGACATAACGGAATTAACCACGTAACCAATTTCTACACCGAATGGACATGTAAAGACAAACAAAACAAAAAAAAATGAACGCTTAATACTATCTCACTATTCTCTATTATCTTACATTTTAAAACTATTCGATAATTTAATACCCTCAAATTAAGAATTACCTTCTTTAAAGTCAGTAGAAAATTTCGAAAATTTGTAAATCGTAGAGTTTTCTTAATAAATTGCGAATTGTTTCGAATACGCGTCACACAAGCAATCATACGGTACTTATATGACAAATGTCTGTTTATGGGAACATGATAATCTACGAATCAACCAAACGGATCTGCGGGTCGGATAGAGAGATTACAAGAGACATATCTATTTGATAATTGATACTATATGTGAATTTAGATTTGTGAAACTATTAATAGTAAAAAATGTGAAACTAGTAGTAGTAGCTCATTTTGTTCCTTACTGATGAGACGTCATCATGAATTCTATATTATTAGAATAGAAAATGGCGTTTCTTTTAAAAGTACAATTTATGCCTTTAATTTGTAAGTAATAGTAAAAAGATTATATTTAAAACCAAATAAATCCTCAAAAGATACAATATATTGGACAAATGTACGAAATCTTTAATGTCCATACAAAAATTGTGTAGAAATCGAGAATCATCGTTAGTTACTGTGATTGTCAAACAAGCGTTTTTCACCCTTTATGGTAATGTAGGAGCCATTGGCAAAACAAAGCGATGTCAGCTCGACTCAACTCGCACTAAAAGCCTGGTACATAATAACATGGAATCTCACGTTTCCATATTGTTACAAATAAAAATGGATGTTACGCTATGCCACGTTTTTATCTGTGCCGTCATTCGCTTCGCAGCACGAGATGATTTCATATTTATATATAAAACTGTATCAAAAAATTTTGCTCCTAACGTTTTTCATAAATAAACCGAACGAATAAAACCTTCTTTCCCTCCTTAAAAGTGAATTAAAAAGCAACAGATAAAAAATATTTTATCTGACGGTCAGCGGATGACAGATGTTGAAACCATAAAGTATAGACACCCGAGGCACCGGAATATAGATTAAGTAAGATCTGTGCCCATCCATAATCCGAAAAACATAACTCATCTTTATGACCCACCAATATGCCGCCTGCTCAACACATAGGAACGTCGTTATCAGACTACGAAAAACTTATACGCACGCACACTATTTTTGAAGGAACATTTGTCATATGGGTAAGGATTTAGATAACGTGAGGTGATTTGACAGTTTCAGTCGAGGTTATACGCTTGCTTGGATTCCTATTCTTTTCTTATATGCGGTACTTATGTATCAAAAGTTTACATACAAATAATTTTCTTTAACATTTGATTGCATTTTATCGCTATCCAATTATTACTCCAATATCCACAAAGTGGCAAATTCGATGAGCATTTCAAGTAAGATGATGCTTTTTGGAAAAAGTATTTATAAACTTAAGTATACGCTAGTCAGACAGGCTACTTACTTTCACTTTTTATACCATATAAGATCTTATAGGAAAAACTTTAATTTAATTACGTCAAGATCGTAAAGAAGCAAGGAGCAGCAGGCTCACATTTGATGGATGCCAGCGGTGCGATATTATCTCATTCCGTACGTGGCAGCCAGCCAACTTGAAAAATAACCAAAACTTTGGCTCTGTAAGTTTTCTGAACGCATTAGTGCCGCCGCTGAAATCAAATGTTATGTCGAACATTAGGTATAAGAAATTATGAAAAAGGTATTATTGTCTGTATCTTTTTTTAAGGATTTGCTTTATAATATATTTATGTGAGTGTTTTCATGGATTATTATCGATTATGACTCAATTTTCAACATGTTATTAAAGAAATTTTTTTTAGGACAGCATACCATTGGCCATGAAGCCTTACGATCTTTCTAAGTATCAGTTAGAAATAAAATCTGATTCTTTCAAAAGTGTAAAATTTGCATAAGAAACTTATAAGCGAAAATATCTCTGCGTCGATAAAATAAATTGGTATAACGAGGTGTGGGAAATCCTTGGAAGGTCATGCGAGCCCCAGAGGGAAATAACGGAGCTTAAGATATCGTCAGGATATGAGACAAGATCCGAAAACTTCCTTAAAGCGAGTTTATAAATAGCAAGTCATTTGCTAAGAGATAAAATTTACAGTTAAAGAGTCAATTCAATCTTTTTTAATTGTCTTCTAGTTTTCATATTAAATGGATCCTATAATTTTATTAGGCAATAAAATTTGTCAATAAATCGAAATATATAATCGTAGAAATCCGTAAGAAATCAAGATATCTTCATTTGCTGTTCTTTCTTTCATCGAATTAAAGGATTAAATGTAAGAAACATCAATAGTTAATCCTATCGAGTTGGAAAAGAAAGCTTGCAAAATAAATAACGTTTGGAGAGTTTGTTCTAGAAAGTTTTTCCAAGAGGTTCCTTCTCGGAACTTTGTCGATGCGGAATAAAAAATGAACTTCTGTCTGTTTGCTGAACGTGTGGAAATTGCTTAAAAATTTCTTTGAATATAAGAAACTATAAGTAGATTATTCGGTATCGCTACAATTAAAGTTTATAAGTATTACCATATTTATGACATTTTTTATTTCACCTTATAGAAATTATGAAAATTAAGTTTGTGTGTCTACTAGCCACCAGATAATTTTTTTTAACCTTTAATTTTTTTCTTTCCTTAACTCATGGTTGATTCTAATATCACTGTATTAGTATATCGAGTCTATCGAGAATATTAATATACTAGCTATTGCCCGCGACCCTGTCCACGTGGACTTTCATATAAACTTCCCTTCCCTTCTCCTTCCCCCCTTATAACCATTTTTTCCAGTTAAAAAGTATCCTATGTTTTATCTCGGGCTCTAGACCATCTATGTACTAAATTTCATTACAATCGATTCAGCGGTTTGTCCGTGAAAGCGTAAAATTATAAAAAGTTTCAACCCCTTACGCAACCTTTTGGGGGTTGATTTAAAAAAAAATTGCCTATGTCCTTACCCAGGCTTTAGACTATCTTTGTACCAAATTTCGTTCTAATCGGTTCAATAGTTTTAGCGCGATGGAAAGACAGACAGAGTTACTTTCGTATTTATAATATTAGTATGGATAAGTATAGATTTAGTATATCGAGTATGCGGTTTTCAGTAATATCAAATCATAAGCAAATTAGATATCGATGTATTATTATGTACGGCAGTTTTGGGATAGTGTTAGCATCTGTGCTATTGTTATAACCAATACTCCGCCTGGAGCCGTAAATCGCACTAACTACATTCTGCTAACAATAATAACACGATAGTTATACCGAGATAATACCTCGCAAACAAAACAGATAAATATTAAAAAACTTCAATTGGATAAAAATAATCTTTCACCATTTATAGCCTTTTTTTATAATATGACATATTAATAAACTGTATACATATTGTAAAATCTCCTAGTAATAGAAAGGTTGCGTTAAAGTTTAAATATTTTATATGAAATACAAGAATATTGAATGATAGATTATGCAAACAGTTTTTGTAGACTCTAAAAGTATATAAATTACACGCATTCCATACATTACCACTAAAAAAAATCGTTTACTCAAAAATAAAATATGTATACTATAAGTCTTGCGACGAAAGGACAAAATAATTTTATCGTTGGTTATTGCCAAAGCTGAGCTTGAAAGATTCAACCAATACATTTTGATAAAAAATATATATTAAATATGTTATTATATTTATAATGAGTCACAAAGCAGCCATGTAGACTTACCTTTAAGTTTCTTAAAAAAACGTTTTACAAAAAGACGAAGTAAATTGATTGCGGCTGTACCTTCCTACAGAAATAATAGATTAAAACGAGAAGTTACAAGTAAAGAATGTTTGCATAACTCAAAAGTAGCACTCGAACACACCACGTTATCATAATCAGAGACTGGAAGTTTGTTTTACTTTCCAGAAAGTTTCCGGACAGGAGTTTATATTAGAACATAGTACAAAACTGTAAGAGCAAATGAGCGGCGTGCGGATGAATTTAGAGTAAGCTTAATGAAAGGCTAGAAGGTATAATATTTCCCGAACAAATAATATATGAATACCTCCATTACTATAATATACTATGCTACAGATGAACGTTTTCTATATGTTAATAGAGTGAATATAATATCGTATGAATTCAAAACATGTGTTTCACATGCCAAACTGATTTTAATAAATTAACGCGAAGCTAACATTTGAATAATTTTATTTTAATTTGTGAGGCGGTAACGTAATACGCACCAGTGGCTTGTGTCGTTAATTTCATGGCATAATTAGATAAAATGGAATGTTATTATGCCGTTGTGAATTCAAGTCAATGTTTTATTTTATATCGTCTTTATGCTTTAAATCAGATAACTATTTTTTTCTGTTACTAGGGCTGCCTTAGTATCTCACGTAAATATAATACATACATTTTTCATATGAATCTTCCCCTTCAAAGTGTTCTTATGATCTTCAATATATCTATCAAAACAGCATTAAAATTCGTCATTTAATTTCAAAGATCTAATCATACAAAGGGGCAGAGGAGCTGCGAATTATTTAGCGATGTTTAACGAGTGTTTATATAACAAATAATATAAGTATTACCATAAACAAATTTTCACGCGATTCATCATATTCGTAAACTAAAACATTTTGGTATTCACTTAGTTTACATTTGATACGGCGATTATTAATTAATTATTGAGTACAGTTCAATTTGCCTCGTTCCTGAAATTTCTATTAATGATAATGGATAGTAATGCGATGCTGATTTTGCAGACCCCGATAATTGACTATACTGTATACACAACGATACTCATACCTTTGAAACTAGACCTGTTTGATCGGTAGATTGAAGGCAACTTAAAAGCAAAAGACAATATCTATACTAAGAGTTTATAGATAAGTTAGTCACGTTGTAGAGTCTACAACGTAACTAACTAAAGGTACCTTCTACAATATATTGTAGAAGGTATGGTAGGTAGGTAGGTAAGGTAGACCGTCTATAGACCGTTGTATCTATTTACCTAAATTCTTGTACTATTAATAATTACTTCAGAATTCGTATTTTTAACATAGTGTTCCATGCTAAGCAGAGCTTCGGTCGCGGCAATTTGATAATGAATACGTATTTTTCTTTTTTGAACACCTTTGAAAAACACAAATGGAAAATTTCAAATTTAAATTTTTTAGCATGGGAATCGAACTACCATTGGTCCAAAAGGCAAAAATGTTACCACTGCACCAACCACTTATAATTTCTGACAATCATAAGCTATGTATAAACTCAAAAAAAAAACATCAAATAAAGTTAAAATGAACTTCAAATTAGTTATAAAACTCCCCAAGCAAACGAGAAACGCATTAGGCACTACGTTCAAACGATAGGAACTTACGGCTAAAATACTATGTAGTTAGCTAGACTAATGACTTATCATTGCACATTACCTAACTTAGCTAAACTTAGCAGATCTGAATAGTAATAAAATAGGATAATATTGGAATTTATATTTTTACGAAAAATAGAATTTTTTGGTTACACTTATATACAACAGTGTCAAAGCTAAATACCACAGATGCGCAGCCTTTTAAAAGCCTTTTTTGATAAATGTTAGTAGACGCTTTACAACCTACCCTAAGAATTGTCTACTAATCTCGTGATATATAAAACATTCTATGTATAGACAAAACAGCTCGGACACGAAGTTTTAGCGGACAAACAAACTCTCACTAATTGCTATCAACTGAGAATAAACCACTTGTGTGTCGGACAGATCTTGGCCGCCCATTAACTATTATGGAGAACAATGCACTTAAAAATAAATTGCATGCAAATTTCGCGTTGCGCGCCTCTGCTTATTAACTTGTCCCATTATACTTTTCATAATTATTCACGCATTTAAAGCTAATAACATTCTTTCTATAGTTTATTGTTTGTTGCCATTAACAGTATATGTATAAGGACCTACGATAGGATCTTACATAGAAACTTATATCGCACTTGATGCCTCAGATAGAAATTTTAGTAATATATAGTACTATTTACGATTACGATTTACGATTACGATTCCTTCGAGAGTCCTCTTTTCATATTATGATACATGATGCTTTATGCTAATGCTAAGAATTACCTTAAAAACAGGTACCTAGTACATACCGCGGTGCTCACACGAATAAAAATAGTCATATGCTTGTTATATACGCCTCTTAAAGCTTTGTGAATAAACGATTATAATTTTGCAATTAAAACGCGAGGCACTCGACACAAGTCAACCAATTTGTTCGAGAACATTTGATTTCGTTTCAAGCTCTTTTCAATCAACAATTCCATAACCACAGTTTCATTAAAATGACACCGCAAAACCATATTCGCTATGTATTTTCTATGATTAATTGCAAAGGTCAAACGGTGATTTGCTGATAAATTTGGACGTTTGCATATTCAATTTGTGTCTGCTTATTAAATTATTATTGATGTTTAATTTCAGATATGTAAGGACATTTCTATAATGCTGACTCAGTAATTACATATTATATTATATATTAAACCCTAACTACTACCCCACTAACCACGTATCGTTATTTTACCAGAGCAGTTCCCATGGCAATATTCCTGAACCATTCATAAAATTTTGCCTGATAAAGGCCAATGTACGTCTACACAAAGTTTCGTATTTATAATATTAATAAGGAATTATAAACAATAAAGCAAAATTTTAACGTATTTGAATTTATCATATACATGAAAAATTCATACTAAACAAGTATAAAACAATATGCTTACAAATAAAACGGTACACAAATAAATCGCAAGGGCTTAGTTCTAAAGAGATTTCCGTAATTGGTTTCATAAAATGCCTATTAAGCCGATGTACGTGCATTCCATACTCAATGGCTTTGATGTAAATCTGATTACATTAACTCGTGTGGTTGTAAGCTGCTAACTTATAATGGGTGTTGGGGCTTGACTTTAAATAGTTCGCCATTCCACAACTTAACCCTTAAATTGCTTTAATATTTAAAAAAATTGCGAATAATTACCGCGACATTTTACATTCACTTTAAGTCTTATTACCATCATTTAAAAACTATTTTCGGTTGACAATAAGATTGACAAGCACGACCGTCTTTACAAAAGTTAAAGGATTTTTTCCTATGCCCTCTGAAGTTAGCAAAGTGGCATCCTTCAGAGCAACGCACCGTTATGTTATAGGTAGCATCAATATAGTGTACTAATTTATCACAGGATTAACCCTATTGATTGTATCAGATCGTATTTAGAATTTCGTGTATTACTATTATACTGATTGATAGATATTGATAGTACGTTACTTATAGTTCAGTATTAGTTGCTTTTGATTATCTTACTTCTTTACTTCATAGGTCTGAAAATACGAGAAACTAGAAAATGTATTTTTAAATGGACCCTTGTTCCAAAGAAACAAATTTTAGAATAATTACACCATCGACGAGGCTTTTGGCTTTTTCTATAACTTGGTATTAACTTTGCAAGACTGCCAGAGTTCTGAGGTAATGTATGGGCAAAGTATAAAAGCATTCGCCCTCGATATCGCGGGAATTCGAATATTGGCTTTTATCAACAGGAGAAGTTTATATTCCGAAAAGAAAGAATTTAAATTGACTCATACCTTTGACGATCACTATTCGTATATGTAAAACAAGTGAAATTTAAGACGACCTATTTACTCGTAGAAAATTTTAGGTTTTTATAAATTTAATATTCTTATTTATTCCGTTGCACATTATATTCCACTAAAATTATCAAATTTAAATTACATTCAAATAATAAATATTTTTTAGACACACGGGTGGCTCGTTTGATCTTTGATTTTTAATCAAGTTTATGCTCAAAATAGTTTAATTGAATTTCCTTACTAACACGTCGCGCAGATCTTTTTTTTTAATTTCAACATAACACAGGATGTGTTATGTTTTATGTCTTTCGTATGTTACATTTGTACTTTAAAGTTAAATAAAAAGATCAGTAGGTATTGAAAATCGAGCTCTTCATAACGTCTATCTTAATTAAAATTCTTTCTCCTTGTAAGGTAGTATTCGTATTTCGTTTTAATTGCTTCGCTTTACAGCCTCTCATGTTTGCCGATATCACACCCTAATTGCGTTCAATGGGATTTATCTCGCGCGTCTACCCAAACGACTCTCATCTCGAAATAATGGATTCACCGAGCGTCTTAACTGATTTCTCTAAACGGCTTTAATATCCACGCATGTTAATTATCCCGATAGCATTTTATGACATCGTTATTTTCTTACAAAATATCATGATTTTACGCATATTCTGAACTCGCTGAAAAGGCGATATCGTTACTTCAAACGTAAGAAATTTTCATAAAATATAAGAGGAAATTCAATGTATCAGATTTCGTGCTTGCAGTAGCAATTTTATCTACTTCTACTTTTTACTGTGGTCTTTTATAACAGTTGAAAATGATACTTTTACGAAGACAAACTGTCCGAAATGTTAAAATTTTCAGCCATTCCAGCGATTGTTACAAGTTAACTGATAAGAACGCCTTGTTCTGTAGTTGTATCTTGGCTCGTTATTTCTAAAGTTTTCTCTTGAAATCAAAAGTTATGTTTAATATTCAACGTTTTACCTTTTTGTTATCGTTAATAAAGTTTTGTTTTAAACTAAATGATAAAAAAAATGTATTCTATTTGCGAAATGCTTTTCAAAACTAGTTCCATCAGCAGTTCTATCGTTTCTAAATAATTGTTAGTCGGGCTAACTATAATAGAGAATGGTACTTTAAAAATGTCCAAATCTGACTGAGCAAATT